>CM064541.1:12515868-12584785 GCA_032716605.1 Paralithodes platypus
TCCATACGTTTAAATACCTGGTGTACACACAGGCCTACCAACACGAACCGGGAAGGTTGGATACGTACACACACCTGTAGACACCACCATGCTGAGAGAGATTTACCTATTCTTATGCCTAAAATTACTGACAACCAAGATCAGTAGTAAAACCCAGCCACCACCACCACAAGAAGGAGGAAGAAGGAATAACGCTGTCTCACACGCATCCTAGCCCTCAACTGTCCGGTGCACACGACACACCTTCAATGCACTCGACACCACCAATCCTCCCCGAGAACCAAAAACTCGGAATTCATTCACTATTATTGTTTTTCCGAGTTCTATTGAAGTGACACAAACCCCCTATGAATTTATAATGTAATCTTGATGAAGTAGCCTACTTTAGGAACATAAATTGACCTTACTCATCACATCACCACCGAGTATTGACCTTCTATTGAAGGAGACCCTGACCAACAGTGTAAGAAGGGTTCAAGGACCCCATCTAGGATAACTCCCCATGCCCTTACCATCCTAGAGGTAACCACAGGAGCGCACACAGTAATCCGCAATACCAGTTCAGGATTTCTGAAGAAAGTCAAGCAATTTTGAGGCTTCAAAAGCTCTGGGAAGGCCAACTATAGAAGTCTTAGAATTACCCTCCATTCAATTGGACTAACGACCTGCCGAAAGCCCAAACATACTGTCTATGAGTAACACCCTGTACTAGGGATCCTAGTTAGACCCAGCCCTGCCTAGCTAACGTGGAGATCCTACTTAGGCGGCTACTAGTTAGTCTAGTGAAGAATGTGTACGGCCTGCCGATATTTCTTCTTAGACTACAAGGCCCCGTTAACTGAGTTCTGTCCCAGGTACTCTGTCTTCGTCTGGCATGCCAGAGAGACACACCTATAAGACAGTAACCTGTAAACCCTATAATAGGGATCCTTGTTAGACCCGGGCCTGCCTAGCTAACGTGGAGATCCTACTTAGACGGTTACTAGTTAGTCTAGTGAAGAATGTGTACGGCCTGCCGAAACTTTCTCCTCAGACTATAAGTTATCGACAGCTGTGGCCTGTCACAATAACTCTGTCTCTGTCTGGCCTGCCAGAGGGACATACAGCTATTGTGATAGGAACAATTTTCCTTCCGAGTTGAGAAAGTAGGATACCGGCCTGCCGCCCCTGCTTGTCCATCTTGTTAAGGAAAGCCCACAACAGTACCATCTCTAAAAGAAGTTGATTTAACGGCCTGCCACCCTCAATACTCTCTAGAGTGGAAAGGTACTAGTGTCCTGTTATAAGAACTCTGTTGATGGCTGGCATGCTAGCGTGAACATAGTCCCGATTGTCAGGTTTCACTTCGCCTCGTAAAAACTAGAGAGACTCCGGCCTGCTGCCCTCTCTGTGTTTACGGAGTCCAAGTGAACACTCGTACAAAAGTGTCCTTGTCGAGGAACTTTGTCGTCGTTCGGCCTGCCGACGTGACATAGGCTCCACCCCGAGGTTACATTTTCTATAGTGAAAAGTAGAGAGACTCCGGCCTGCCGCCCTCTCTATTCTTCACTATTTAAAGTGGACACTGCCACTCAGCACAGGTAGTCTCAAGCCTCTGAGACCGCTGTGTTAGAGACAGGGCTTGGCGAGATATCCTCACAGGCACTCTGCAGAGACAAATCCTTGGTGCACTGAGTCTGTGGCATCCCATATGACTGTGTAACTTAAAGGTTTAAACACCGCCCCGGGTCCCCCGAACCTCTCATAAAGATCAGGGCAGACAGTAATATCACTCCAACTGAAATTACTACGTTCGTCCGATATCATCCACATAAGACTCGATATTTAAGATCCTAGTCCGAGAGTACCTTAACAGGACTTCATCAACGGTTGATATACTGATCAGAACAGTCGAGTAGTTTCTACCCCTGAAATACTCATGTTAGTTCGGTATGGTGCCCAACATTAATTCACCAGACGGTTACTATATGTTACGGAGCCATACTTAAGATCTCAAGCCCAATCAACCCGTCTGTAACTACTGCACACAGTCGGTCCACCTAGACGTCCTACGGGGAAGCAACCAACGAGAACCAGTCACCTCCGGAAGTGTTCACCGGAGACATCCATCGAGAAGTACCACGCCGGGAGGCCCAGAGAAGAAGATAGAGTGACAGCAAGTAGGAAAAGTGTCGAGTGAACAAATAAACTGAGTTCCTTCCAAAAGTGGCTTAAAAACTTATAAATCTGTACCAGTGTTAATAATCGTGGTCCTAAAGCTACGAGTTGTACCCCCATACAGTACGAGTGATACGGACTAACAATCTGCCATCCAAAAGTGAATCAATTTCGAATTAATACAATTTTAGCCTACTTTCGAGACGTCAGCGACTCTGCCAAAATTTACCAAAGAGCTAGAAAATATTTCAGAGTCTACCACATACTCTCCGTTTTCTATACAACCCAGCTGCATACCTATTGGAGTACTTGACCTTGAACTTGAAACACCGTGACATTCCTGAAAGAAAGAGACAGTGGTCACTCCACTCCTAGAAACACTTCTCTATCGTCCACCCCAGTGTCTTTTAACCCTTAATTAGCGGCGAGCAACATAAGTCGAGTTAAATAAAGCTGGACTATGTGGCGGCGCTCGACATAACTCGAGTGACAATTTCAGCACGTAATGTGGCTGAGAGAGAGAGACAAGTGGTGGCAGGAGACTAGCGAGCGTATGACTGCTCCAGACCACCGCGGCGAACCTACTGACACAAATCTCAGCTCCCTCCTCCCTCTCTCACTCGCTACATACTCAATTATGTACCGAAAGTACCGAATTACCTGCTTTTTGCACTCGCGTTGCACGGTTATTGCAAGAAAACTATCCATCATACAAGGATCGTTATGGTGTCATTCGAAAGCTCTGTTTTATGCCCTTTCAGGGATAGGTACTTGTTTTACGTTCTGGGTCTTATTTTAGGCATGAAATCACTCCAGCCCTATTTTGAAACACGCTGGGCGGTTAAATAACCCCCAGTGTCTTTTAAAAGCTATCTCGAAGATTAAGTGAAATTGGTCAATCATACGTGCTCCCTATCTAGCTCCGCGACTGTCCTAGGAGTCAGTGATAACATTTAGTGCTATTCACTGGCAGTGATACGTGTCCTATGTTCTCAGTTCCAGATTATTTCTCCAATATAGTGCAAGAGAAATAAAGCTGTATTCTTAAACCATATCTTGTGATATACTTATCCTCTGTTTTTCCTTTCATTTTATATGTACATATTTGAACTTGGAAGTCCCAGTGGAATTGAACTCACCATATTCAACTGTTAATCCTGCATACAATCAGAGCATAACAGATATTATAAAGTGAACACAAGCGAAAGAAAAATTGATAAGCCAACAAGTAAGCGAGATTTGTAGACTGACCGAGTCTCGGCTTACATCTCACCTGCCTTAGCCAATCACAAGCCTCTGCATTTTTAACATATGCAGTGACTTCCTAACACCAGGGTAAGTCACTGCGGTGTTAGCAAGTTAGGATATCATCCCCTGATTGGCTGATAGCCTCCAGAACTCAGCCGTCTCCGCAGGCAATCTCCTCTCTCGCTTAGTGATTTTACGCATATGTTTTTATTTTGTCTGTGTTCACTTAATAATATTTACTGTAATAGTTTATTTTATGTGACATATTTTATACCATGGTGTCCGCGGATTACTCTAGAACATGACTCAATTGTTGAAATTGCTCGTAATTAAAATATTTAAAAATTATATATGAAATAATGACTGTGACGCCTCCCGGCGCTAGCAGAATGGTTGCGTGGGGCATTGCAGCTCGCTAGCGCTCGCCAGGATGGGGGGATGGGCTACAGTTGTCCTAGAATGATCTGCTTTCTTTTATTAGTGTCGTGTTGCCACAGACAGTCTAGAAATGGTCTTTGTTTTGGTCTGTGACCGCGCCTTGTATTTTATATTCGCTATAATATAAATGTTGCTTGTGTGAGAGGCGAGCGAGAGAGGGTGACGGGGTACACCTGGCAGTGGGGCGAGCTATCACGCGGCCCGCTTGGGCCGACGGGCTGACGGCGTTGGCGGCCGGGTGGTCAACTAGTCCCTTCCCGTCGCGGCCTCATGTTTTTTACCAAGCTCAGAGCTGGCCTGACACGCGTATCGTCTACATCCTTTGCAATTCTGTCCCCCATACTCGCCACTTTGCATACTATTTCTCTCTCTCGACTTCTCCTTTCTCATTCTCTAATCTTTATTAAACTCAACATCCCTTCTGGTTTCAGCATAGACGTTCACCGTCGGCCAGTCGTATTGTACGCGAAGCTCTCAGATATTTCTATGTATTAGGCTTTAATGAGGTTTGGAGAGACGGACTTTTCCGTGTGTGTCCTCTCTCGGGAAGGTTGTAGACCGGTATATGTCTCCCTGGCAGGGTGTTGAGTGATTCTGCTTAGTTATTTAAAGCTAGACTAGGGGTAAGGTTACTGTGTCGTTGTCTCCGATGTGTGCAGTGTTAGCTAAGCCCTGCACGACATCGACAGGTACTGTGGGAGCCTAGGTTGTCTTCGGGTGAGTTTACTTTGCGAGCACAGCACTGTGGTGTGAGAGGGCCATAGCCTATCCCTCACAACATAGTGCTGCCTCTTTGTGTTGACTTCTGAGGGATCGCCAGGATAGAACTAGGTCCTGGAGACCTAGATTTATCAAGAGAGCATCCCGTCATATAACGTAATCTTCATTATACCACCTTCGGACAACGTTAGGCTACGAGCCGCATGCTCGCCCATTGTTGCCCTGCCTTGATACCCCAGCTAGACTTTATTAACCGAGCAGACACTGGTTAGAGATAAGCTCCATTATTATATGTATGCCACATTATTATTCACTGCACTTTTGAGCTGAGGTTGTTGTTGAGTTGCACAACCCTAGTAGGCTGTTGCGTTGTGTCACGAAGCATTTCTTTTGTTGTCGAGCATTACTACCTTTGCGCAGTCTTTATTATTCGCCTGCCTAGTATTACTATATGTCCTAGTATTTATTGTGACCCGTATTCTGCATTATAATTGTTCAAGATTCTTTACGAACATCTTCCCAGCATCAGACTTATTTCAGAAGTTTCCAGTTGATGTTGCAGGACTAGCATTGCACTTTCTTTAATACAGGAGTGCCAGTTATTTGAGTATCTACCGTAACGTTAATTAATCACGTTACTTATCTTTTCTTTGTGTAACCTAAACGAGTAATCTTGTACTGTTTGAGAATAGGCTGTTTCATCGAGCGTCAGCCTAGTGTGTATGCACCAGTTACCGAGTCATAGGATACCTCGTTGTCCAGGCACGACTCAGGGCGGTAATGGTGTTTTGTTTTCCAGTGTTTAAGGCAGGGGTTGGATCTAGTGTTACCGTTGTTGCATTTTGCCATTATCTAGTCCAATGTTGAAGAGCCCTGTGTCTTTGAGAACCTGGATCGTAACAAATGGCGACCTAGCTCAGGATCTTGTGAACTAAGAGATAATTGCAGGATTTTTGTCGTCATTTGTTTTATTGAGGAATATAGTGGGCACGTAATTTTTTTTTGGCAAAGTAGAATAGCACTTGAGAGTCTTCAGACATTTTTGGCAAGTGAATAGTGCTACATAAGAGTTTGGGGTACTTCTTTTCTGAATATTGTGGTGAGAAATTTTGTGAGCATCATGTCTTATACCGGGTCAGAGGAGAATGGAGACACAGTACGTAATGTCGAGACTGAGGAACAACAGTATGATGAAAGGGTTAATCGGGTGAACTGTGAGGAGGATGCTAGGATATTTTTGCAATGGCCTGTTACTGCCGAGCGGTTGGAGGGTATGGATCGGTACGGTCTTCAATGCCTGGCCACAGCAATCGGTCATGCGGTTACTAGCAGCATGACCAAGGATAACTTGATAACGTGTGTACTGGGCAGGGTGACTGGTGAGCGAGATGGGTTGAGTGCTCAGAGCCCTTCGGCCATGCTTCCCCTACACTCGACTCCCAGCCATCCCAGTAGTTTGCCGACCCCGGGTACGCTTCCGCAGTTGGGTGGTGACTGGCAGGGTGGGTTGCCCCTGGGGGGACCACCGGTAATTTCAAACATTGTAGCACCTTCACCTCCTCAAGGGTTATCTCCAGAATTATTGCTTCAACTCGAATTAGCTAAGATCGAAGAGAGAAAGGCTATCAGGGCAGGTGAGCTCCAGCAGCAAATAGAATTAGCCAAGATAGAAGAGAGAAAAACTATCAGTCATGAGCACATAGAGCTAGCAAAAATTCAAGCTGAGTCGACTAGGTACTGTGCCGACATGGACGTAGAGAAGTCGCGAGTAGAGGCAACGGGACAGCGACTTGGGGCTGGTAACCGTGTTCATGAGCAGTCTCTCTCGCACTATTGAAACTGGTTCCGGTGTTTGATGAGAGTGGTGTAACAGAATTTTTCACACGCTTTGAGAAGAAGTGCCAGGAACACCAGTGGCCAGAGAATAAATGGGCAGCACTTGTATCCTCTAGATTAATAGGCAAGGGTCTTAAAGCCTACGATGCGTTGCCTATAGAGTCTTGTATTATCTATGAGGAACTCAAGGAGGCTGTCCTGAGAGCATACGAACTACAACCAGAGACGTACAGGTTGAAGTTCCGGGGTGTTACCAAGGGTCGGGAGAGCACCTTTTTGGAGCATGCCCGGGAGCTGTCCGATGCTTTTGGGAATTGGCTGAGGTCGGAGAAAGCTACTACGTTTGACGAGATTAAACAGTTGGTGCTTTTAGAGCAGTTTTTCAAATGCACGGGCGGCGACCTGACGTTAAACCTTAAAGAAAAGCAACCAAAACTCTACAGGAGGCAGCTGAGATGGCTGACCTCCGGCTATCACTAATTCGTGGGTGCGGGTCTGCCAAGCGTAGTGAGTCAGGTAACAAGGGGCGTGACGCCCCACCCCCCCGAGTTAGTGATATACCTTATGCAAACAAGTACAAGAGCCATGATACCAAGACTGACCACAAGACAAGCTCCGTCCCATTTAAGAAGGGGCCGGGCCCTTCCCAGTACCAAGGGAAGCCCAAAGGGGAGTTGGAGTGTTATCATTGTCATCAAAAGGGGCACTTTGCAAGAGTCTGTCCTAGCAAACCACCTACAGCATCTGTGTCTTTGGCCTGCAACATTGGTGTGTCTCCGAAGTCATCTGAGTTTGCCCGGGGCAGTTCGTCAGAGGCTGAGGCACAGCCAATGCAGAAGCACCTGGGAGGCTCGAACCCTGCTCAGGATGTTTTTTGCGACCATAGAGGGCGGGGTTGCGTGATGTGGGCGGGGCACAAGCATGGAGTAGAGGTCTTGCGTGATACAGATGCTTCCCAGACTCTGATGAAAAACTTGACTGGCTACCCTATAAACGCGGCTCGGGTGGTGGTGGTGCAGGGTATTAATGCAACTCGGTCATACCCGCTGGTGCGGTTGGAGTTGGAGGTGGATGGTGTGGCACGTGAATTGGATGTCGGGATTGTGGAGAAACTGCCAGTGGAGGGCGTCGACCTTCTTCTCGGCAACGACTTTGCAATGCCCGCTTCTGAGGTTCTACCCTTAGTCGTTGCCGAGAGGCCGGCCGACGTGAGTAGGGAAGAGCAAGAGTGGGTCGAGCGGTGCCAGACACAACCCATGGCGTGTGTTGTCACCCGAGCTCGGGCAGCTAAAGTGTCACAGCCTAGTCCTCCGTCTTCAGACCAGCGGAGGAACGATCAACAGGAGGAGGCTAAAGCTGGAGTTGGTTTTAAGAGTTTTGACTCGGCGGCTCTCCTGGGTGATTCAGTATTAGCACCATTACTTAATTCTGGAGTAGCCCCTGGGCCTGTCATCGAGAGTGACGAGGCTGGGCATGACGAGTCTCCACGACAGCAACGTTATGTACATCGAGAGAGACAGAGGGAGCAGCCCAGTATCGGGGAAGGTCATGCATTGCTCCGGGAGCAGTTAGATCGCTTGGCACCCTCAGATATACGTCGGTTGCAACTAGAGGACCCTGAGCTCCAAACGTGTGCTAATGGAGCTGTAGAGCTCGACGAGGACGGCGATGCACAGCCAGGAGATTTTTTGTATTTAGAAGGCATCCTCTATAGGCGTTTTCAAGACCCTAAACGTAGTTGGCAAGAGGGGTCCGGAGTAGTGGACCAGTTGGTGGTGCCACGGGAGTGCAGGGATAGCCTACTAAGGTTGGCGCATGACATACCACTGGCAGGACATCTAGGGGTGAGAAAAACGGTGGCGGCTTTAGAAAAATTGTTTTGGTGGCCGGGGTTGAAGGGGCAGGTGGTAACCTGGATAGCAAGGTGTCATACGTGCCAGAGGGTTGGAAAACCTAACCAAACAATTCCGAGAGCCCCGTTGCACCCCATTCCTGTCAGTGGACCGCCCTTCAGTAAGGTCATCATTGATATGGTCGGACCCCTTCCCCCTACTAGTGCCGGTAATAAATTTCTATTAACTATCATGGATGTGGCCACTCGTTATCCTGATGCATATCCAATGAGAAATGGCACAGCGAAAACTGTTGTCCGGAACCTGCTCTTGTATTGCTCGCGGTATGGTTACCCGCAAGAGGTGCAATCGGACCAAGGCTCTAATTTTACATCTAATCTGTTCAAACAAACTATGATTCAGCATGGCATCAGCACTGTCGTCTCTTCTGCGTATCACCCGGAGAGTCAAGGGGTGTTGGAGAGGTGGCACGCCACACTGAAAAGCATGCTTCGATGTTACTGCGCAGAGAATGGAAAGGATTGGGACCTTGGTCTGCCGTATGTTTTGTTCACGGCAAGAGAAGTACCTGGAGAGAGTCTCGGTTTCAGTCCGAATGAGCTTGTTTTCGGGCATCGGGTGAGGGGCCCTCTCCACATGGTGAAGGAGATTTGGGAGGGTACCGCTGTGCCATGTTCTATGTTGAGATACGTCCTCGAGAGCAGAGAGAGAATGCTTAGAAGTCTGGAGCTGGCCGGGCGTAATTTGGTGAGTTCGCAGGCCCGTATGAAGGACAGGTACGATACTAAGGCGAAACTTCGGGAGTTTCAGGTAGGTCAAGAGGTGTTGGTCCTGTTGCCATTGGCAGGTCATCCTCTGGCTGCCAAGTACGCAGGGCCTTATCGGGTGGTGTCAAAGATCTCCGATCTGGATTACCTCGTTGCCACTCCAGACCGGAAGAAGCGTAACCAACTATGCCACATTAATTTGTTGAAGGAGTATGTGAGGCGCCCACCTGAGTCACTAGCTGTCCCTGTGTTGACCTGCTGCGGTCATGGTGGAGAAGGAGAGGGGGGCAGCAATGATCAGGTGGATGATAACTGGGATTGTCATGTCTCGGCTGATCAGTGGGCGGGGAATTCGAGCCAATGTGCGCATGATGCTCTGGCGCACCTGCCGGAAGAACAGCAGGTGGCAGTGCAGCGCCTGTTCGATTCATACCCCACTGTATTTGCCGAGCACCCAGGCCTCACTACTCAAGCGGTGCATGACGTCGATGTAGGAGAGCACCCCCCCTTCAAGTCGATACCTTATCGGGTGCCACCCATTAAACTCCCAGCGCTCAGGGATGAGCTGGAGTATATGCTGGCGAGAGGCTTGATCGAGAATGGGGTAGTACGGTGGACTTCTCCTGTCACTCTGCAGCCCAAACCTGATGGAAAAGTTCGGTTCTGCATTGACTTTAGGCAGTTGAACGGGTTGACCCCCACCAATGCATATCCTCTTCCCCGGGTGGATGACAGTGTGGATAAGATCGGGAAAGCAAGGTACTTGACCAAGGTAGACCTCGTCAAAGGCTACTGGCAAGTACCACTGTCTGAGCGGGCTAAAGAGGTGTGCGGGTTTGTGGTGGATGGCAGTACTTACCGTTGCAACGTGATGCCATATGGTCTGAAAAATGCACCGGCCACTTTCCAGAGCTTAACCCTTAAAAAGCGGCTCACCACTTAAGTCGAGTTAAATAAAGCTGGACTATGTGGCGGCGCTCGACATAACTCGAGTGGCAATTCAGCACGTAATGTGGCTGAGAGAGAGAGACAAGTGGTGGCAGGAGACTAGCGAGCGTATGACTGCTCCAGACCACCGCGGCGAACCTACTGACACAAATCTCAGCTCCCTCCTCCCTCTCTCACTCGCTACATACTCAATTATGTACCGAAAGTACCGAATTACCTGCTTTTTGCACTCGCGTTGCACGGTTATTGCAAGAAAACTATCCATCATACAAGGATCGTTATGGTGTCATTCGAAAGCTCTCTTTATGCCCTTTCAGGGATAGATACTTGTTTTACGTTCTGGGTCTTATTTAGGCATGAAAATGATCACGTAAACAGCCCTATTTTGGCTAAAAACACCCCGCTGGGCGGTACACATAAATAAACCGCATAGGCCGCTCGTAAGGTGTTAATGAACGACATCGTAGCAGACATCCCAAACTGTACTGTCTACCTTGATGACGTGATCATTTATGACAACGATTTCCAAAGTCACTGTGAGCACATAGAAGCCTTATTTAGTCAACTTGGTAAAGCAGGCTTGGTGGTTAATCTGGGCAAGTGTGACTTTGTGCAAGCCACAGTGCAGTATCTGGGGTTTGTGGTTGGGTTAGGGCAGGTGAGCCCGCCCCAACAGAAGATACAGGCTATCGACTTGTTCCCCAGGCCGACCACCAAGCGGCAGATCATGAGATTTTTGGGCATGATTGGGTATTACCGCCGCTTTATAAGAGGTTATTCTACTGTGTTAGCTCCTTTGACAGATCTACTAGCTAAAGATAAAAAGTTCCGCTGGGCACCTGAGTGTGAGCAGGCGTTTCGAGTAGTTAAACACCTTTTATGCACTCACCCTATCCTCAGGGCCCCGGACTTTGAACGACCATTTCAGTTGGCGACTGATGCCAGCGGAGTAGGGGCTGGTGCCGTACTTTTGCAGACAGACGAGGAAGGTCTTGAGCATCCAGTCAGTTTCTTTTCAAAGAAGTTTAATTCAGCACAGAAAAACTATTCGGTTGTTGAAAAGGAACTGTTGGCAATCGTGTTAGCGCTCAGACACTTTGAGGTCTATGTTCCTGCCTATGGGCCAGTCGTGGTAGTGTATACCGACCACCACCCGCTTAAATTCCTCAATCAATTCCACAACCGGAATATGAGGCTGACCAGATGGTCGCTCATGTTGCAAGAGTACAACTTAGACATTCGCCATATTGCCGGTTGTGAGAATGTGATTGCAGACTGTTTGTCGCGGGTGTCGGATCCGGGGTAGGCTACCACAGTATGTTGGTATAGCCTCCTGTCTTGGCTCGCGGTGTATTTTTGCGCTGGTGCTTGTTGGCTCGCGTGTGTAGCATCAGCGTAGGGTCACAGGGCAGGAGTTGTTGGCTTTGATTAGACGAAAATTAGGCTACATCTATAGTAGCCGCCAAAAACAACATTAAAATAAAGTATGAAAAATTAAATAAAAACTCTTTCTTTTTAATAATTAATTTTAAGATAATATTGTAGCTGAGTACTGAGTGCAGATGATTTTCTCTCAGTAGGCTGTGCTTCTTAAAGTTCGCTCTGGGAGCACAATGTTATGAATTAATGTATTATGTTTGGGAAGGGTGATAAGATTTTGTTATATATAAAATGTTGTTGTATTTTTTTTTGGAGACTGAGCTTGCATTCCATGAGTGGCAGAGTGGTTAGGAGTGGCAGATTCTAGCGACATTCTGCCTGTTCAGATATGGGCTCATGGTTGAGTGTCCCATATCTTGGGGGGGGGTGTGACGCCTCCCGGCGCTAGCAGAATGGTTGCGTGGGGCATTGCAGCTCGCTAGCGCTCGCCAGGATGGGGGGATGGGCTACAGTTGTCCTAGAATGATCTGCTTTCTTTTATTAGTGTCGTATTGCCACAGACAGTCTTGAAATGGTATTTGTTTTGGTCTGTGACCGCGCCTTGTATTTTATATTCGCTATAATATAAATGTTGCTTGTGTGAGAGGCGAGCGAGAGAGGGTGACGGGGTACACCTGGCAGTAGGGCGAGCTATCACGCGGCCTGCTTGGGCGCTGACGGCGTTGGCGGCCGGGTGGTCAACTAGTCCCTTCCCGTCGCGGCCTCATGTTTTTTACCAAGCTCAGAGCTGGCCTGACACGCGTATCGTCTACATCCTTTGCAATTCTGTCCCCCATACTCGCCACTTTGCATACTATTTCTCTCTCTCGACTTCTCCTTTCTCATTCTCTAATCTTTATTAAACTCAACATCCCTTCTGGTTTCAGCATAGACGTTCACCGTCGGCCAGTCGTATCGTACGCGAAGCTCTCAGATATTTCTATGTATTAGGCTTTAATGAGGTTTGGAGAGACGGACTTTTCCGTGTGTGTCCTCTCTCGGGAAGGTTGTAGACCGGTATATGTCTCCCTGGCAGGGTGTTGAGTGATTCTGCTTAGTTATTTAAAGCTAGACTAGGGGTAAGGTTACTGTGTCGTTGTCTCCGATGTGTGCAGTGTTAGCTAAGCCCTGCACGACATCGACAGGTACTGTGGGAGCCTAGGTTGTCTTCGGGTGTGTTTACTTTGCGAGCACAGCACTGTGGTGTGAGAGGGCCATAGCCTATCCCTCACAACATAGTGCTGCCTCTTTGTGTTGACTTCTGAGGGATCGCCAGGATAGAACTAGGTACTAGAGACCTAGATTTATCAAGAGAGCATCCCTGTCATATAACGTAATCTTCATTATACCACCTTCGGACAACGTTAGGCTACGAGCCGCATGCTCGCCCATTGTTGCCCTGCCTTGATACCCCAGCTAGACTTTATTAACCGAGCAGACACTGGTTAGAGATAAGCTCCATTATTATATGTATGCCACATTATTTCACTGCACTTTTGAGCCGAGGTTGTTGTTGAGTTGCACAACCCTAGTAGGCTGTTGCGTTGTGTCACGAAGCATTTCTTTAGTTGTCGAGCATTACTACCTTTGCGCAGTCTTTATTATTCGCCTGCCTAGTATTACTATATGTCCTAGTATTTATTGTGACCCGTATTCTGCATTATAATTGTTCAAGATTCTTTACGAACATCTTCCCAGCATCAGACTTATTTCAGAAGTTTCCAGTTGATGTTGCAGGACTAGCATTGCACTTTCTTTAATACAGGAGTGCCAGTTATTTGAGTATCTACCGTAACGTTAATTAATCACGTTACTTATCTTTTCTTTGTGTAACCTAAACGAGTAATCTTTTACTGTTTGAGAATAGGCTGTTTCATCGAGCGTCAGCCTAGTGTGTGTGCACCAGTTACCGAGTCATAGGATACCTCGTTGTCCAGGCACGACTCAGGGCGGTAATGGTGTTTTGTTTTCCAGTGTTTAAGGCAGGGGTTGGATCTAGTGTTACCGTTGTTGCATTTTGCCATTATCTAGTCCAATGTTGAAGAGCCCTGTGTCTTTGAGAACCTGGATCGTAACATGACGATATCTTGATTTACTAATCATACTAGTCTAATACTAATCATTACTAATCCATTAGCCAATCAACAGCCTCTATAAAAAAATATCTGCTTCTCAAGTCCGGCAGTTCTGTTCAGAGAAAAATAAGTAACTGAATGAAATGCCAATTTAATCATAAAAGCGTTGTTTAATTTAGATACCACTATTATAAATACATCATTAGCATACAAAAGAAGGTAAATTATATACTATTTATTTTTTGCAACCAGTATTTACCATTTTGTAATGGATTTATTTCACAACACAATATTTTTTCCTGCTCTCTTATTTTAAATATACAATAAAGTGGTGAGCTAAATTATATATGAGAATACTATAATATACTGTATATGAAGAATATATAAGATTAAAACCGCTTGTCATAGGACTCTATAACATAATAATTGATATTGGTTCAGGGGTAATTTATCGAGAGGACTTCCCTAGTGGTTAAGGCCCCATTAATTGCTCTTTCCATTCACATATGCATAGCCTACGAGAGTTGCAGTTGGGATGTGTGTACATGCTTAGATTGATATGCAGGATTCGAAGTTGCATAATAAATCGTAGGCAGTGTCCACCATTCTTTAACTGTCTTCGTGGTGTGATGCATAAGGTGTTGATTTTCGGTGTGAGCATCCTGGATTCGAATCCACGGACTGCCACATGTGTTTGTAAATTTCATTAATCGATTTTAGGAGTATAGTTGGTTGTTGGAAGGAACATAATAATTGATATTGGTTCAGGGGTAATTTATCGAGAGGACTTCCCTAGTGGTTAAGGCCCCATTAATTGCTCTTTCATTCACATATGCATAGCCTACGAGAGTTGCAGTTGGGATGTGTGTACATGCTTAGATTGATATGCAGGATTCGAAGTTGCATAATAAATCGTAGGCAGTGTCCACCATTCTTTAACTGTCTTCGTGGTGCGATGCATAAGGTGTTGATTTTCGGTGTGAGCATCCTGGATTCGAGTCCACGGACTGCCACATGTGTTTGTAAATTTCATTAATCGATTTTAGGAGTATAGTTGGTTGTTGGAAGGAACATAATAATTGGGGTAATTTATCGAGAGGACTTCCCTAGGTTAAGGCCCCATTAATTGCTCTTTCCATTCACATATGCATAGCCTACGAGTTGCAGTTGGGATGTGTGTACATGCTTAGATGTATGCAGGATTCGAAGTTGCATAAATCGTAGGCAGTGTCCACCATTTTTGTCTTCGTGGTGCGATGCATAAGGTTTTTTTCGTGAGCATCCTGGATTCGAATGGCACATGTGTTTGTAAATTTCATTAATCGATTTTAGGAGTATAGTTGGTTGTTGGAAGGAACATAATAATTAACTTCAGGAAAAAACGACAAATAGTTTAGAAACTGACACCCTTCTTAGTCTTGTTCACACTTTATTACGATAATTGGCGAATCTGGGGACATCTGGCAAGCTTGTATTTTTTTTTTTTTTTTTTTTTTAAAGAGACAATGAACGGAGGAAGGAAAAACACAGATAAAACAAAAAGGTCCATGTGCCTAAAGGCATCCTCCATTCATAAAATGTTTGTAACAACTGGACACACATCCCAACTGCAACTCTCGTATACAGATTGAACGCTCCTATTGTAGGCTCGCTATTGCTAGCCAGAAAAAAATCGACACCTACTGTAAATAGCTTAAGAGGTCTGAAGATTGACGAAGAAATGGGTCGTAAGGCTCTAATATGGTCAAACTAAAGGGGCGAACTTACTAATATCCCCAACCCACCAATTAACTTACACATTAATCATTGAAATTAATTAATACATGTGGTACACCAAGGATTCAAACATAGGATATTCACATATAAATCCAGCACACTAACCATTACACTATCAAGACAGATATAAGTTAAGCACATGCTTCACAACAATATCAAAAGCATTGTGGTTGAACATGACGAGAAGGGGGTATCACAGCATAGCCATCATGAAGTAGCCGGAGATATAGCTGGTATGACACAAGAGCTTTTATAGTCAACAGTCAATGATCAACATTTTTCTGGCAACATTTCTGGAATATTTGTTGCACTGCTATCGTAAACTTGACTGATGGTAGATGAATTTAGGTAACCGAATTATATTAAATGTTTACCTCATTAGCTGCCAGATCAGTGTTAAGGATGAATTATGAGGGGACAACCGCCCGTGTTATACCGGCATAACCTTGCTCTTACAAACAATAACCGTGTATGCAAACAAGGAAGACTGGAAAAGGAAGGTTTGGCTATCTATCTATCTATTGCCTGACGCCGCGATCCCCGAAGGGGTGGCCACGAACGAACCGCCCCATGCACCTCTGTCCCCGGTCAGTCGACGCCGCTCCCCCCAACCAGCATCGCCTTCGTTCATATACTTCCTCACTCCATCCTTCCACCTCTCATTCGGTCTACCTCTCCCTCTCTGTCCCTCCACCTCGCTCTCGTACACCCTCTTAGTCATTCTCTCACTTTCCATACGTTCCATATGGCCGAACCATCTCAAGTTGTTCCTTTTCACACTTTCCATCACATCTACCTCCACACCACACCTCCTTCTTACTTCCTCAGAAGTCTGTCTATCCCTCCATGTAACTCCGCACGCACTTCTTAGGTAATTCATTTCCACTGCTCTCACTCTTGGTCTGAGTCTCTCAACCAACGTCCATGCTTCGCTTCCGTAAGTCAGTGTCGGGATTACCACACTGTCATGCAAGGACTTCTTCACTTCCATACTAACCACCCTATTTCTTGTTACTGCTTTCAGCGTTACTACAACCCTCTTCCCCTGTTGTACCCTCTCCCGCACTTCTTCATCCATAGTCCCATCTTTACTCAACACACTGCCCAGATACTTAAAAGAGTTGTCGATCTCCATAGCCTGATCATTCAGCTTCACCTCACACTCTGTGACTTCACCTCTTTCGAAGACCATAACCTTGCTCTCCCCCGCATTTACCTTCAAATTCCGTTTTTCGCACACTGTTCCAAACTCATTTACCAGACACTGCAACTTCCATTCATTATCACTCATCAGAACTGTATCATCTGCAAACAGCAGTATAGGTAGCTTCCACTCAATTCCCTCCCTTTTCAGCGATACACCAACATCCACTGCTCTTGATAGTATTTCTTTCATGACTCCATCCATATATACAGTAAACAACCACGGGGACATCACACACCCCTGTTTCAAACCAACATTCAGGTCAAAGAACTCGCTCTACTCACTCTCCACACGTACTGCCGCCTTTGCACCCTCATACATGCTCTTCACTGCTTTCAGCAACTTGCCATCTACTCCGTATATTCTAAGTACTTTCCACAAACCTTCTCTGTCCACTCTGTCATAGGCCTTCTCCAAGTCCATAAAGGCAACATACACCTTTTATTTTTTCTCCAGATATTTCTCCACAACACAATTCAGGGTAAAAATCTGATCTACACATCCTCTTCCCTTCCTAAAACCTCCCTGCTCGTCGCCTATCCATATCTCCGTTCTCACTCTCACTCTCTCAATCACTACCTTACTGTATACCTTCCCTACTACGCTTAGAAGACATATTCCTCGGTGGTTACCACACACTCCTCTTTCCCCTTTGTCCTTATATAGGGGGACTATTATGCCAGTCTTCCAGTCATCGGGTGCATTCTCCTTCTCCCATGCTAGTTTGCACATTTTCCATACACATTCGATCACTATCTCACCACCATACCTTTAACATTTCCCCACACACTCCCTCTGTTCCTGGTGCTTTCCACAACTTCACTCTTTTCATGGCTTCCCACACTTCTGACCTCCTCCTCCACTACTTCTCTTCTTCTCCCTCCCATACCATATCCAGCTATGTTTGCTGGCTCTTCATACCTTACATTTAGCAACTCATTGAAGTACTCCCTCCATCTTTCGACTCTCTCTTGCTTCTCGGCTAGCATTCTCCCATTCTTTTCTTTCACACCCTTACTGTTTCCCTTGCTACCTTCCGTAACTTTCTTGACTTCTTTCCAGAACAGTTTCTTACTCTCCCTCCATTTTACACTCAGATTCCTTCCAAATTCCTCATCTACTCTTCTCTTACTTTCCTTCACTACTCTTTTCACCACCCTCTTACTCTCCACGTACCTCGCTCATTTCTGTCTCTCGAAATCTTCATTCCCTCTACTACCCAACCACTCTCTATATGCTTTCTTCTTTTCTTCCACAGCTATTCTTACCTCTTCTGTCCACCATGCTGTACCTTTCACTCCCTTTCCCTCTTCTCCTCATTCCACACACCTCCTCACATGCTGCACAGACCTCATCCTTAAATACCTGGCTCATCTCCTCCACTTTCTCCATAACTTCCAGGTCGAACCTGTTGATATAGGTTAAGTGCACACACAACATATATACAGAGTATACACATGCCTTAATCATATTGCACCATACACACATGTACTTTCAGGGCAATACTATCATTGTTTAATATTCCATGATAATATACCGTAGTCTGTAGTATCGGCAGCGTTGCACCAAATATATCCGGCACCGCTGCACATATTTTCATCAGTAACATCTGGTCGGCACTGAGCATAGCAGTGCCACCCCAGCTCTCTGTATATCTTTGGCTAATAAGAACCTATAAACTTATCTCTGGACTTTTATTCTACATCCTTGTGCAAGAAAGGATTATCAAGGTTGTTGTAGCTTCACATGGCAACCATACAGAACCCACCTAGTCGTCTTTCCACTGCTCTCCTGTACTCCTCCCTGACTTCCTCCTCCTGCAACCTCTCCACCCTCCTCACCATTCCACCCTCCTCTCGTCTCCCTCCATCTCTCCTCACCCACTTCTTTTGTATCTTAACCTTAGCTACCACTACATAATGATCAGACAGACCCCCTCCAATACCCCTATACACCCTAGCATCCATCACAAATGTCTTCATTCGTTCATCCACACATACATAATCAATCAATGACTTTCGTTCCACCACTGTCTCATCCTCCATCGTCCACACCCGTTTCCACGTGTACCTGTGGATCATTCTGTGTCGGAAGAAGGTGTTGGCTATCCATAGCCTCCTCCCCACACATACGTCCACAAGTGCACTACCATTCCCATTCACCTCTGATGGTACTCCCCACCCTCCCACCACTCCCTCAACTTCCCTATCACCCACCTTACAATTCATATCCCCAATCAGAAATATTCTTTCGTTCTTGTCAAACTTCTCCAGGCACGCCTCCACATTCATCCAGAACTCCTCTTTCTTTCTTTCAAGTTTATCCTCTGTCGGAGCATACACACACACAATCACCCACGTTTGTATTCCTACTTTCATTCTCACCCACACAATCCTTGAACCCACAGACCCATACTCTCTTACACATTCCTTCCATTTGCTACTTACAAACAAACACGCACCTTCTCTCGCTGTTCCTTCACTCACTCCAGCACACACCCATTCCACACTCCCACTCTCTCACATCTGAACCTTTCCATTTGGTCTCTGTCATTCCACATATATCCAGCCTGGCATTCACTAGCACTTTCAGAACCTCTCTCTCTTTTGTGCCATCATTCATGCCACTAACATTCCATGTAGCCATTCTCAGAATGTCCGAAGGAATGTCCTTAGTCGGTCGTGGTTCGTCAACATAGGTTTCATCTGCATCCGAGTCTGTTCGCTCGTTTTTCTTTGCTTAGGTATTTTTTCCGGGTGGGGGTCGCAAGCCCACCGACCCAACCTCTTTAGTCGCCTCTTACAGAAGGCACGTGGGGCATATTCTATTCCCTTACCCCCAGGGGTATGGATACTAAATCAAAATGCAAAAAATGCTGCTAGACCGTTTGTAAAAGTCGCTAGGTGGACAGTAGATATAAATGCCAAAACACACTAGATAATGGCTCAAATCCCCAGAATACCGTTAAAACTTATAACGCTAGATATAGATATTTGCCGCAAGGTACTTCTAGACTCAGGGAAAGAGTAGCTATATTGGTAATACTGGCCCGGTTTTGTGTGGCCTTGGCGGTGAAGGTAGTCGATGGAGGTATTCTTTGTGTATAATGTTTGTTATATTATGTCTATAGCAATAGAAAAAGCCTCACCTAAGTCCCAAAAGGAGGATGACCAGGAGTTAATAAGATAAGCAAGAGGATCACCAGTAGAGCGTCTCTTAACCCGTACAGCCCCAGCGACGCGCCTGACGCGTCGGCGATGTATGTAACGCACAGCCCCAGAGACGCGCCTGGCACGTCACCCTAATTGCGCCGACCGAAACCTCAAGTGTAGCCACTCAATAGGGCTCAGATTTGTATGGGAACTGTGTATGTATCCCATGCAACCGTGCCGATGGTTGAAAACTCTCAAAGTCCACGTGCGTGCGCGTGAGCGTGCAATAACCTGGTTTTTTGGGGTAATTGCCTTCAATTTTTTACTTTTGTAAAATACGTTTTCGGGGGCTCTGTAGGACCATTCTTTAAGCTTTTTGAGCGGTTTTTCGTGGTTTTTCCTTCATTCCTAACCCATTCGCGATTGTTTCTGGAATAAAACCATTTTTTGAAAACCGGCCGGGTTCTGGTGAACAAACATTACAAAACTAGCCGGGGCTGGACGGGTTAAGGATACCGTACTGGCGAGCTGAAAGTAGATTATGGGAAGATAAATGCTTAAGACATTTTTAGTTGATAATAGTTTCAAAAACTTCAGAGATGCAAGAAATGAGAGCAATTGAACGATAGATGGAGGGCTGAGAGCGGTCATCCTTCTTTTGGACAGGTTGAATAAGAGCAAACTTTCAGCAAGAAGGAAACACGTTAGAGGAAAGACAGAGACGAAAGAGTTTGCCTAGGCAGGGAGTCAGAATGGAAGAACAGTTTTTTAGTACAACAGAAGAAATACCATCCAGTTCATATGCCTTCTTAGTATTAAGCACAGAGAGGGCTGAGAGTACATCCTTAGAAGATATTATGATCTTAGGCTTATGTAATGAGATGGGGGTGGAGAGGGAGGAATAGCACCGGAATCATCCAAGGTGGAGTTTTTAGCGAAATTTTGAACAAAGATTTCAGCTTAGGCAGAGGAGGCGGTGACAGTGGTACCATCAGAGAGGAAAAGGGGAGGGAAAGATGTTAGAAAGCTTGAGAAGAGATGGCATTGGAAAGTTCAGAGCATTTGTTGTTGATGAAAAAGTTTCTGGCGAGTCAAAAGACAGATTTGGCGGAGACATATAAAGTATGTGATTCTTGAGTTTAAAGGCGATGGTACCATTTGAATGCTTCCTCCATATTGTGGACAGCAGTAGAACTTCCATGACCAAAAGGATTACCTCAGTAATGCGCTCAGCACTCTCTGATGGTCCTCGGCCATGGAAGCAAAAAATATTCCATGTGAAAGCAATGAAGTACTGCCATAGAGCCACCCAGTCGGCAACGCCAAACTGCCACAAGCGCCGCCAGCTGGGGGTGTCAGAAGGCCGTACTGGAGAGATAGGACAGGTGTCACAGATAAAGTTATGATCGAAGGAGCCCAACGGCGAGAGAAGATTTACAGTATAAGTAGAAGGATTAGAGATTAAAAATAAGTCAAGGATGTTGGGCAAATCTCCAGGTCGGTCATTTAGGATAGAAAAGATGTAAGCTTGTTTACCTGGTTGGTCAGTGAAAAGAGAGGAGAGTCATTGGTGGTGATTAACATTGAAATCTTCTAAGATGGAGATTTCAGAGAAGGGAGAGATGGATAGAATGTGTTCCACTTTAGAAGTAAGATAGTCAGAGAATTTTGGATAGTCAGTAGAAATGGGGGAGAGATAAACAACACAGATATATTTAGTGAGAGAGTGACAAGTTAGGTTGATGCTCGGTTCACACATTCACGTATATGCTCCCGACAGCTCCCATACGAAGGTTTATTGGTAGTTGGCACCCGAATATTGGTAGTTTGGTCAAACGTAAGGGCATATTACGCAAAACGTAAATTAAATTGTGTACAGTCGGGGTGGTTGGTATGCATGGCGGGAGTAGCCACACGAGTCGGGGAGACGGTTGGTGCGGGCAATGCCGCCCGGTATGTTTTGAAACTGGAATCAGATACGTGGCTCGCGCTCACGTATGTCAAAAGTCGGGAACTTTTACGACCGTCCGGCCCACCACGGCCGTTTGACGGAAGCAGCCTCGTCAGACGTAGCTGCTCCCACGTCAGACGTGAGCTGCTCACGTCAATCGTAAAATATTCCCATCAAACGGGAAAGTTTACGTTCGTCGGGAAGTATACGGCAACACCGCCGCACTGCGGGCTGGCGGGAAGACGCGGCAACGATGTACGGGGGGTATATAAGGACCAGCGGGACACACTGCCGTCAGTCATACCTCTCACCATACCGGAGCAACAACCTACAGCCAACCCTGCCACCCTGCCACCCTCTGCACGCTGCCCTGCCCTGTCATCATGAATACCAAGAAAAGCGGGAAGAAGGTCAGGAAGGTTTCCCCTCCCACCTCGACGCCTGCCACCTCTCCGCCTGCCCCCTTGACGCCTGCCCCCTTGACGCCTGCTACCTCTCCGCCTGCCACAGATATCCCAAATCCCTCCTCCCACCCACTCGCTGACTGTCGGTCCCGTCAGAAGGAAAAAAAAGGAAAGTCTGTGGCGGCGAAACGACTGCACCAATCGGTTCCATATTTGTGTGACAAGTCCCTTACCCTTCTGCCTTCCCCCCACCACACCCCCAACCGCCTCCCACCACCCACTTCTAGCGTATCCGTACGAAGAAAAGGAAAAAAAGGAAAATCCGTGGTGGCGAAACTACCTAACCAATCAGCTTCATATGTGTAACACAAGTCAATTACCCTTCTACCTTCCCCCCACCAACCCCAAAACCAACCTCCTACCACCCTACCACCCATACATTCCGATACCATAAATGTCTCTGTAGTCTATAGTGTCTTTTCAGCTACTTTCGGGACCATCGAGGACCTGATTTCTGGCTAGGGGAGTGATTTTTTTACCATTATCCTTCCTTTCTCTCCCAACTTGATAGATTTAGCCAAAAAAAAAAAAAAAAAAAACTCTGGCACTGGCAGAAGTACACCGTCAAAATTGGCTGGCACTCAGCGGGTTAAAGGTTACAAGGATGAATGGTCTCTCCTCTTGCTCTTTTCCTTCTTCTCTTGTTCCTCTTGATAGATGAAGTTTGATATTGCAAGTAGTTCCAAGATTTCGATGTAGGAAAGGATCCATTTCATTAGCCGCGTGTTATGCCTGTTCTCCGGATTGATTAGGGAATTCACAAAATTTAACTCCTCCAGGATGAATTCCGCGATGTTGTTCATGGTGCCGAGGAAGGAGTGGGAATGGCAAAGGTGTGGCCAGTCCTGCCCTTTTGTAGTTCCCAGATTCCAACCAATACCTACGTGGTTGACAAAGACTGTCTTTGTCTACGTTTGTCCGGAACCGGTCCTGGTAGGTCCTAAACAATCCCAAGACGTACGGCCTCAGCTACGCAGGTCTTGTGGGGGCGTGGCATGGGCGTGGCCTGTGTTCCCGCAAATCGGGCAGCCCATGCGGACGAACGGGGACATGCTTATGCAAGTCGCAAACACGTACGTAGTTCACTACGACTACATTACGACTGACGTAACACTGGCCCCGTCACGGTATGTCTGACGGGAAGTGCAATAGTCGTGGTTATACGGGCGTTCACGGCCGTACTACTCTCGTCAGAACACAAAATTGGCGATTACGCCTGACGGGAGCTGTCGGGAGCAATATAGGTGAATGTGTGAACCGAGCATGAGCCAGATAGTTGAGAATTCAGAATAGTCAAAGTTGGGAACACAAGAGCAAGATTGTTGCATACGTACACGCGACATCCACCATTGACCTTAAGTTGAGCATAGAGATAATGGAAGGATATAGAGAAGGGTTTGCTGTCTGTTGCCTTAGACAACTGAGTGTCGGTGAGAAAGGAAAGATCAGGGTTGGCGGAGGAGGAGGTGGTGTTCAACATAGTGGAAGAAGAAAGGCCAGGAATGTTGCAGGTACCATGGGCCAGACCACTTGGGGCAAACAGGAGTTCCAGCTATTCTTATCAGCCACCCATCACTCCCCAGGAGTACCGCCCTGTTTGGCTGGTGCCTACAGCCAGTTTAAGTTTGTTCATAAATATTGATAGACCTAAGGGGGGGGGGGGGTGATATATTCGTTATATATATTTGCTCTAATAGATATATATACTGTATATATATATATATATATATGTATTATTTCGTGTTTTGTTTTTTCGTCTATGTATATTAAGTTGACAAAAGCAATTTTGCCTGTAGCAAGTGTCCCCCACAAAGTTGAAAGAGTATTACAGGTGCAAATTTAAGGTACATTAGAATCAAAATTTCTGGACACACGGAGTTTGAAGCAGTTTAAGTCATAGGCTGAGGGATAGAACGATTGAGGTAGAGCGTTCCAGAGCTTACGTGTTGAGTTGAAAAACAAAAATGGGAAAATCAGTTCACTCTGCGTTAGAGAGTTGGCGTAATGTGTTGAAGGCGGGAGCTCCCCACTCTCCGTGAGGAATACATTGAGAAACATCTAAAGAAAACTGATTATTGTAATAGCGGTAGAAAAGTGGAAAGAATATACAGTAACATTGTGGAGTGTAGAGAGAGACTCTAGAGAATTAGTAAGAGAAGGTGAGTTGATGAGACGAAATTCTTTCACTCTTCCCTTTCGGGAATTGCATATATCTATTCTTTCCACCTCCCTCTCCCTGGATCCAAACCAAATCCTTAAGAACGAGTGGCCAACCATAAGGAATAGTCAAACTGTTTGACTTTATTCTCAACACAGCCGACCATGGGTAAAGGTACATACAGTGTGTGTGTGTGAGAGAAAGAGAGAGTGAGTGAGAAAGAGAGATAGTGCATTGGAATACAAAGGAAATCAAGCAACAATTGGTCTATCAGCACCCCTTGGTTGCTTGCCCTCGAAAACAATGCTGCTCAACAGCAGTTTAGAGTGAGTAAGGGCCAATAGAATAGGAAGTGCTTCCCTAGTACTAATGTCCACGGCAGGGTTAGAAGATGTTATTAGGAGACAATTTGGGATAGTAAAATACCACAGCAATAAGAGATATTTCGTGTATCTGGGGAAAAGAGAGTTACATCTTTGTGGTACTCGATGTATCTGAGGAAAAAGGAGAAATAATTGTATTTATTTACAAATGCAGTCAGTCGCAGTGAGGCACTCATCTACAGTATATCATTAATATACACTAGGGAAAGAACTAGCCCTCATTATGGATCCCTGGGGTACCCCGCTGGATAATTTGGTCCATTTGGATGCTTTACTGTTTATGACTACTCTTTGCCTTCTTTCACTAAGCCAATTTTCTATCCATCTCAATACACCGCCTTGTATTCCATGCGCTTATGATTTTATCAATAAACGTTTGTGGGGGACATAGGCAGAGGCCTTTTGAATTTCAAGACATAAAATATCTACAGCTTTACTCTCGTCAAAAAGGTGAGGATATCATGGAAGAAGTCTTGAAGTGCAGCCACACTTGCCCTAAACTGCGTTTGGATTTTGTTTGCATCTCGCCATAAAAATGTTCGAAAAATTAGTGACCCGATCATGTTGGTGCCTTTGTCTGATTCTTGTTGCCAATATGGATCTAACAGACCAGTGAAACATTAGCAGCTAACCATTTCAGACCCCAAGAGGCATCGTGTTTCGCGAATATCTTCATGGCTCTTAGTCAGATCATTATGACATTCTAACACAATGTTTACGACAACCCGCCGTAATTTATGGTGGTATAGTAGTTTGGCAAATTGGTATACATAAGGAGTTTACCCTTATCATCTTAAGGTGTAGTCAGTGAGAACACAAAAACCTGAGCATATGTTCGGACAAGACAACGTACATCTATTCCTTCCTTCCCCCACCAAACAAGCTCCCCGCCATCGCCCTCGCACACCCATCCTTCTACCCCCCCCCCCCTCTCTCTCTCTCTCTCTCTCTCTCATTCGTGAATATTATGAAAAACAAATAAGTAAGTGTAGCATATAACTGGATATTTATAGGCACAAACAACTCGAAAGGAGAGTAAAACTGAAGTATGAATCGATTGTTGAAGGAAACGCTCTCTCTCTCTCTCTCTCTGTCAGTTACACAGCACACGGGAAAATATAAAGACATACATTGTGTATTATTATATCGCATGATTTGCCCACAATGGGCTTACAGTATAACTCAAAAGTATATACCCCAACAATCAGTTGCGTGGTTTGTGCAAATGAACCGAAGTATTATGTTGTTTAATCTCCTTCTACTGCTTTGCCTAAGAAGTTTGGTGGGAAATTATAATTATAACCTTAGATTGTACGTTTGCGTATGATCGTTTATCTGGAACTGTTGTTCGATTGTTCGTATACTGTGATGAGATAGATTGGGCAATGGACATAAATATTTTAAAATTAGGAAGAGTCGGTATAATTGCAACACAAATTAATATTACTTATAGAATTAATGGAATAATGATACAGACAAGTATAAATATATATTATTTTATTATTCATCGCTGTCAAGGAAGAGGTCATCCTCATCATCGGTGTCAAAAAAGTGTCATCGGTGTCAAAAAAGGACGGGATCCACAATTTCATGGATATTGTCAGATGACCAATAATCCTCTTCAAACTTCCTGGCTCGCCGAACGGCACCTTCCCAAATCTCCTTGTTTGCGCATAGCCTTGCTTCTTCTAACCTGGCCTGTAAGCTGGCACGAGTGAAGCGTTGTAATGAGGAGCGCACATATCTCTTCATACACCCCCACACCTGCTCTATGGCGTTAAGTCAGGATGGGCTGGTGGAAGTCGGACCACTTCGTGACCCCATTCTCGGATGAGGTTATCAACTGTATACTGTGGCTTTGGTTGGTTTTCCTTGCATATTCGTAGCAGTTCAGGACGATTAGCGTGAGGTGAGAAGGTGATTTTTCTATCCTCCAGCCATTTCACAAGGTCAGCTCTGTTGGTGGCGGTGGTGGGGCAGTGAGTCTCCTCCGACAACTGGCTGTGATAGAGCGCATTGTCCAACACCAGTACCGATGGCTCACCCAATGCTGGTAAAAGTCGAGATGTTAGCCAGCGAAGGAAAAGGCTGCTTTTCATTTCCCCGTGGTAGTCACCCATTTTGTTCTTCGCAGGGAAACTTAGAATGGAGCCGTCCACAAAACCTTCGACTCTGCCAGCTGCTACCACCACAAACCGCTCCCCTTCACCAGGTGGCACCTGACGGCTATAGGTGGCACTAGTTACAGGTTGTGTTGTGTCCACCCACTCCATGTTGTGTGACATCCGTGTGGTGAACCACGTTTCATCCACGTACACCACCTGTGTTCCTTCCTGTCGGTGATGCTGGAGTGCTCGAAGAGCATCAATGCGGCGGCATACAATATCAAGGGACTCTTTTCGTACATACATTTTTCTCTGTGATACCCTGTACCGGAATCCCATGCAGTGCAACACACGCCATATTGCCGTCTCTGAGGTCTCACTGGGAATTATATTGGCCCTCTTTATTTCTTCAGTCAGGGTAACAATAGTAAAGTGTTCTTTTGCAGCAAACTTTGCATGTACAAAACGTCGAATGGCTCCAATAGTGAAATTGTCAAAGACAGGTGGTGTAGTGGAGGGTGTCGGGGAGTCAAGTGGTGTAACGGTGGGAGTGCTCGCTGTCTTAGGTGGTGCGTCTGGCTTTGAACGCAGGTTGCGTTGAACCATCAGCCGCACTGCTTTTGTGGTCATACCCATCACATGGGCCACACGGTCATACAGCCTGTGTGGGAAGACAAAAATGTACAGTATATTAGGGAAAAAGATCGAATATTTAGGAACACATGCTTTTCATAATATGTATCACTAGCTTAAAAGTCCGCACTTCGTGCGGACTTTTAAGCTACCTCCTGCGGAGGGCGTTTTAGGCCTCTGGCCCAAACATAAAGGGACCTCTGGTCAACCTTAGAAATCCGGTGTTCAAGCACCAGAAGGGTTAATGTACAGTATCATGTTCTAACTTCACTATAATTTGTGAATGGTTAATTTACAGTATCGTGTTCTAACTTCAATATATTTGCTGGTAGACACTATAGGCTATGTCATTTGCTAACTTTGCCGTTTATGATAACACTAATCTAACCCAACCGGGTACCAAGGACCTATATCTAACCTTAAAGGGGGGGGCTTTGCCCCCCCAGGCATCCCCCCCCCCTTTTCAATGGGGGCCTTTGCCACCCAACACCCCCCGTTCCTAACCTAACCTGGGTCTATGCGGACGGATAGACGGACGGATTTTGCCGTTTATTATAATAGATGGTATTAAGATCAAGATAATTTCCCCAAACATTGTCATTGCTATGAAATATGTTGCATAACGTTATAGATAAACAGATTTATGGGTAATAATTACCTGTTAAGACTTATTTTCAGTGCGTCAGCGTTCCTCTCGTGGTTGAACATATTAAACAGTCGTAGTGCAATCACACCTTTGCACCCACGTGGGCATCTCAGCATATTGTCCATGGCTAGCAGGGATGTAGCACACCTTCAGTAGCTTGCGACAAACCACCTTCTTCGATCGCATGCCAGTGACCATCTACCTGCTCAAATATTCCAAACACTGGCAAAATATCAACCTGGCAACTGAGCCATCACGGTTGTTTCCATAAACCATCAATTCATACTACACCCAGATGTTATATTCGTAAGGTATTATACGAATTACTATAGAATAACTATGTGTACGACTTTATATTTCCCTGTGTGCAATTGAGAGAGAGAGAGAGAGCGCTTCCGTGTAAAATCCATTCAAACTTCAGTTTTAGTCTCCTTTCGAGTTTTTTGTGCCTATAAATATCCAGTTATATGCTACACGTATTTGTTTTTCATACTATTCACGAATGTAAGAGAGAGAGAGAGAGAGAGAGAGTGAGAGTGAGAGTGAGAGAGAGAGAGAGAGGGAGGGAGAGAGAGAGGGGGGGGGGGGGGGGGGGGGGGGGATAGAAGGATGGGTGTGCGAGGGCGATGGCGGGGAGCTTGTTTGGTGGGGGAAGGAAGGAATAGATGTACGTCGTCTTGTCCGAACATTTGCTCAGGTTTTTGTGTTCTCACTGACTACACCTTAAGATGATAAGGGTAAACTCCTTATGTATACCAATTTGCCAAACTACTATACCACCATAAATTACGGCGGGTTGTCGTAAACATTGTGTTAGAATGTCATAATGATGTGACTAAGAGCCATGAAGATATTCGCGAAACACGATGCCTCATGGGGTCTGAAATGGTTAGTAGTGATAGCACATAGCATGGAGTAGACCAAAAAACAGAAAGCCATGTTTATTGAACTGCATCAGTGGTATAAGGTGTTTTGGGACCCGAAGGTAGATGATTAAAAGAACAAATTGATGAAGCTAGTAGATACTTGGAGAAACATATCAAATAGAGGAAATTAAAAAAATAAATAAAGTAAAGCATCCTCCCTAGTTTCCATGGTGCTGTGAACTGTGTACAGTGTCTCTCACAAATCTGGACCACTCTACAACTTAACCTCTGCTTCTACCATGTCGGTGATTTTGCCTAAAACAATGCTCATAACATTGCCTGTGACATGTCTCTGACATGTTGCTAGTTGCTAGCATGCTTGTGGCATGACTCTTATCATGTCACGAGCAGTGTTTAGGGCAATTTTCTGGGGCACATGTGGCCGCCCCTTAAGAGATTTGATAAGTTGGGGCGCTTGTTATGAAAGCAATGTTGAGTATCATTGAATATGTTGTATTCTTCTAAGTGATATATGAGTTTGTCGCTTATGAATGCTTTTAGCATTTTACAGACAGCTACGGTTAAGCTAATTGGACGGTATAGTTCCTAGGTCAAATTTGCTAACTTATTTTTAGACATCAGTGTTACGTTAGCGAGCTTCCAATCATCAGGCTTAGTACCTGACTGAAAAGATAAATCGAAAAGCAGTGTCAGTGGTTTAAAGAGCTCACATTTTCTTCCTTTCGAACTTTAGGTAGTATAACATAATTCAATATCTTAATAGATAAATACAGTAGACTAACATATACTAAACAAATATATAGTATGCAAACAAAACATCCAACCCCCAGAGAGAGAGAGAGAGAGAACAAACAGATATAGCAAACAGAGAAAGGGGGTCCGTGATATCTGTTGTGTGAATAACGAGAGTGGCCAAATATTTGATGCAGTAGGAAGAATTAGGAAGATAGAAGTGTAGTTAGCTGGTGATGTATTGTGGCTCTCGGGTTAAAGGGCGTGTGTGTGTTTTGTTTTGTTTTGTTTTGTTTTTTTGCTTCAAACCTTAAAAAGAAACTCCCTTCAAAGTCAATGTTTACATTTTTCGGTAGAAAAAAATTCCTGTCTGAACGCTGGTTCCTCTAAGATATGGGTACGCTATCGCGCTCCAGGTAAAAATTGACACCTACTGTATAATCGCCACAAAATTTCTTAAAATTGACAAAGAAGTGGGGCGAAAGATCTTAGAATCACCAAACAAATTGGCCAAACGTTATAAAATCTCAAAACAAATGGGGTTAAACATGAAGGAGAAGGGTGTCGAGTTAAAAAAAACTCTTAAGTTGATATGTAGGGTTGAGTAAGGAAAGTATTTTGTGTGTGTGTGTGTGTTGGTGGGACTCATCGGCCTTAGTTGGCAACCCGTCTAAGGGAGTAAACCTTATGGAAATCCTTACTGCTCACTTGTCGAAATGATAATGCAAAATGGATACATAGAGGGCCTCAAGAGCTGGACGGACCCTACGTTGAGTGGCTAATCCTGTACGTCCTTGAGTGTACTGGCACGGTTGTCCTTCTCAAATCGGATAGGTCTTCTTGGAGGTGTTTTGTGTATGGCTACCCTCGTAAAGGGAAGTAAGGCGTCCAGCAATATATAGATCGGTAGATAGTGTATGTATGTGTGTGCGTGCCTCTGTGTGTGTGTGAATGTGTTTGTGAGTGTGTCCGTCTAAAGGTACACTTATGGACGATAATTATATAGTATAGTACTACATATAAACTCAATAAATGTGTTGAGAAGGACATTTCACAATTAAGGGGGATTTTCTGAGCTCACTTCTGTCTCAATTTTAGCTCCAATAGTCTGGCGATTTTAATACCTTTAGTGCCATTTAGGTGTCGATTATTTCCTGGCGATAGCGAATCTGTAATTTAAGATAAAGTGACCACATTGCACTAATTTATCTCAAAGGGTAGGCTTGATATTTTTGTTTAAGCTCGATGAAGGTCATAGGGAGGAAACTAAAAATCATTTTTTGTTATATAAATAATTTAATACAAATCTCCTTTGAATTCCTTTACAACATATATTGAGCTCAGAATATGCCAGAGAGTCTCTTCAACTGGAACAGACAATACGAATATTTTACTGTGTTAAAGAAAGTTTAAGTGTGCTTTTGTAGTTCCATAGCCTCTAGCGTATTTAAAAGTCACTGAAGCAGGTCATAAAGACTAATGTGATGGTTCCTTTGTTTACTAAATTAAGGGGAGCATTTTTTTCAGGACCTCCTTCTTCCTCATGTTTACCCATTAGTTTGGCTATTTTAATTTAACCTCTAAAGCGCAATAGGCCTCAGGGAAGTATCTGTATAACATATGCAATAAGCCTCACAGATGACAGCCCATGAAAATATAACAACAACAAAAACGCCCCTCAGGCACTCAAATGGAAACAATATGTGATTAGGTAGTACATTCACTCTCCAGTGTCTCCTTTCTCTCCCATACATGTGCCCCCCCCCCCTCCCTCTCCTTTCCCCCCTTTCTCCCCTCCTCAATTATTGGCTATTATTCCTCTTCTTTATGTGATTCCTCCCTTTCCGCGCATAAAATATGGTGAGTAACACTCCCTCCTCCCCTTCACAAGCGCGAGAGAGCCTTAATTTGCCTCAAGCAGGCTCAGATAGCAGATCTATGCCTCTCTTTCTCTTTCTCGCCTCTACCCACCCTCTCCCGCTACATATATACGTTTTTCACTAGATATTTGCTGTTTTCACATATTTTATGGTCTTAATTTTTCATATGTTCATCATATAAATAAACTAAACTCGCTTGGAGAAGAAATAATGCTTTATATGGTAAATATAAAAAATTCTGTCAGAATCTTTTTTTTTTTGCATGTGCTGCTCTTAAACTCCTCAATTGCGCGCTCCTCGGGTTAAGACCTTTCGCCCCATTTTGTCAATTTTAAAACATTTCGTGCCATTTAGGTGTCGGTCTTTTCTAGGCAAGCCTGTAATTTAGGAGGAAATTTCCTTCGGCGAGGAATAATTTTTTCCAAAAATTTATATATTTATCTCAAAGGATGTTTTGAAAACTTTCTAAACTTAATGGAGGTATATGGAAGAAACTTCACAAAGCATAATAACAAATATATATATAAATAAGAAGTAAATGAATATATAAAAACCTCCCATTAGAGCAGTTGATAAATATGAAGGGTCCTTAGTTCATCACATTAAAGTATCTATAAACAGTCGTACTGAGAATATAATTGTTCTGACCTGCATAATATTGTTCTTGTCTTTGTTATTTGTAGGTAAACCTAACCCTTTCAAGATCCAATTACACCTTTCTTTCTGTTTTCTGACTATTCTTAGACAATATTATTAAAAGCAGGAATGTATTTGGAATTTATAAAGTTGATTTGGTCCGTCTTTACCCTTTTAACTACCACAGATCTTTCCTTAGCTGTACAAGATCATTTAATGATAGAAAGCATAAAGTATAAAAAATGCGTCATAATCCTCAAGGGGATTAATATCATTGGAAGTAAACAAATGGACCAAAACAGTGCGGTTTCATGTTAATTTTCCTGTATTCGTTCTTATAACCATTCGAGTCTTAACTCCTTGAGGATTTTTGACGCATTTTGACAGATTATTTTGGCTATTAGGCAATTTCATTTAGAATAGGAAAAGTATTTGGAATTCTAGGGGTAAATTGATATAGTATTTATCCTTTTAACTCCCACAGATCTTTTGTAATCTGAATAAAATAGTTTATGATAGCCAAATAAAATGTCAACACACGTCATAATTCTCAAGGGGTTAAGGCGAAAGTGTCCTGGTTTCACACCTTGCTACAGAACAATAGTAACATGGAAAGTTTGTCTGCTTACATTATGGAAATGTTTCTAAAATACAATAACGTAATTAATGCTTACTCTTCTGCAAATCTAAAATACCTTACTGCAGACCGGAAACCGATGATATATGGTCTATTCGCAACGTTCTTCTTGTTATCAACTGTGGGTGCCAATTGGTCGCTGTGGAGGTGTTCGACAACATCGGAATCTTGGTGGATACGAAAATATGCCTAGTGCCATTACAGAGGATGCTTTATTTGTGTTAAGTTGTCTTAGCCTTACAGCCACATCGTGCAGCCAGCCCAGACCTTATCGCTGACAGTGCAAACTCGTTCTCTCCTTCGTAGCTTCACAACCTCCTCGTACGACTCCAACAAATATCACTGCTTACAATCTCATAACTTTGCTTTTAGTTGTTAAATCATTAACAATACAACAAATGTAACTCTTAAGCAGCTGAAACATATACTCACACATCCTTAAAATACTCAAGACATCCAGATAAACAAGATACAAATATGTCAGTCTGCCATCTGAAACTCTTAACATTGGCACCGTCGCTTACACACTCAACACACAGATCTGAGCTGGCTGGCACCGTACAATAGGATACATATAATCCCCCTCAAAGTTCATAATTCATATAAACGACTGTGAAAATTCTTATAAAGGATAAAAAACACTTAAATATATCAGAGTAAATAAAGACTACTTCTATATAACCTAAATTATTAGGACTGAGGTAATACAGTATACTGTATACTGTATTATTCTACATACTATAAGTGGTTATATAATAATTGATATTAGAATTAAAGGAAAGATTATCTCAATATTATTTGTCTGAATACCACCGAAACCACGTTAGTTCAGGAATGTGTGTGTGTGTATGGTGGTGGGGGGGGGGGGGACCCTTATAACTCATGCTTAACTGTAGTATTTTTGAAATGTTAAGACATTCACCTCATTAGTTTCGCGATTACCTTCCCTGCCATTTAGGGGGAACCGGATGGGGCATTTTTCTGCAAAAAAAAAACAAAAAAAAACAAATGCACAGATATATCTCGAAAGAGGGTCATGGGGTAAATCTTTAAGCTTGATTAAGGTTTAGAGAGGAAACTAAACAAAACAAAAATAATAATAATTTAAATAATAATAATACTAATACTAATAATACTAATACTAATACAAATAATAATAATAATTATTATTATTATTGTAGTACTGATTTTCTTATCTCGAATATACTACTAGAGTGGGGGATAAATCGACAGTCATTTAAAAGTTTGTATACTTTATTTAACAAACTTGCTACTACACTAATAACTGTTTCTCTGTTCGGGCCGAGATGAGTTCAAGACACGGATTGAATATTACGTCGACCCAACATAGGTTGTACTTTGGAACCCTAGAACTCCCGTTACTCCCTATTTGGATTCCCGATATTCAGGTATTGACTCAAGTCGGCTTCGATCCAAAGGCACGTTACTAGTTTCTAAAATAATATGTTTTTTACCGAGCCCTGCTGTGTCTACTCCAGAGACCAGGGCATCAATGAATCATACCTTTATTCACCTATCTAAAACAAGAGTTATATTCATAAACTTAACTTCGGAATGTTATACTTTTACCGGGCCTACTATGTCTACTCCAGAGACCAAGGCGTTACAACATATGACCTTTTAATTAATATTTCCTCTTAACCATATACAATACATTTACTCATATGACAAGGGCGTTGTTACAATTTTACCTCAATTGCCTTATCTAAATACTCTTTGATTATATAATATTCTCGTTACTTCATACAATACATTTACTCAAATGACCAGGGCGTTGTTACAAGTTACCTCGATTGCCCAATCGAGAACACTCTCAGATTATATATTCGCGTAATCCTATTACAAACAATTTATATTCACATATACCACCTAGTCAATAATAATTCTTAACCTAATGTAAGCAGTACCTCAATAACTCTACATGGACAAGATTCTCCGCTTTTATCCTTTTACATAGATTCTTATGATTACATTATTATCCTGGACTTAACACCCGTAACGCTTAACACAGAACTGACCGAATATTCCTTGAACTATGGTAATAGATAATGTTTCCTTTATAACCAAAGATTTCGTTGATCATACGGACTAGTGTATTTCCTACCTATTTCTCAAACTAAAGCTAGTCTAATGGCAACTATTATTTATTCCCCTGAGCCTTATAGTTGCGTGTCTATCCTCAAGAATTATTCCCTTTTACTTTACTATTAATATCTATTTGCTGTCTTATCAGATCCTATACTAGTTATAGCTAATCGGCATGGAGCCTTCTCTAACAAGAATAACTATTTCCCTCTTAACACATCATAATTTTATTTATAAACAAAAGTCTGGTATCTTTTCTCTTTAGTTCGTGCTATAAGGACACATCAATTATTTATGGAACCACCGGGTTAGTCACGCATGTTCTCTCTTTCTTTAAGTCTGGTTCGGGCCCAATATGGGTCCTTTAAAAATATGTAGTGTAAACTGCTAGGTGTGTGCTGGAACAATTTCACCACCTCAGAGCTGGCCAATAGCTCTACTGGAAATTCTCGCTCCCGTCTACTATCTGTCGTCCCTCTTGAATCGCTTGGCTGTAGGTATGCAAGCCAGCGATGTAACGACAGGCGGCCGGATACTGAAGGTGTATCCGCCTAGTAGGAGAGAGCGATCCTAGGGCCGAGGTGGTCTTTACTGGAACATTTGGTGAGGGCTGGGTGGCTGGAATAAGTGGTTCCGAGTTCCCTTTGGTGCCCAAGCGAGAGAGAGGAATTGGGTTGCAAGAAACTCGCCCAGTGGGTTCCGAGAGGTGAATGACCGCTGCAGCCTCCCCCACCCCCTTAATATAATCACGCCTCCCACTCTCTGGCGCTGTGATTGGCTGAGCCAGCCGCTCGGCCACCGGTGCGTCTTGAATTCTCTCTCTCTTCGCCTCCACTCTTCTCTCTTCATAATATGTTCCTGGAAGCTGGTTGCAAATGTCTTTTAGTGGCTTACGGGAGTATAGGGCTGGCACTGATGTACTAGACCCATTGCAACCAGAGGAAATGGCCGGTGAAGAGAGCGAGAGCGAGTTTAAAGGTGTGGCGGTACACGTAGCCGTCCGCTCCAAAAATGGAGGCTTCTTATTGGTCGGCCGGGAAGGAGTGGCATGTTTATGTTGTGAGCCTGAAGTGTCAAACTCAGCTGATTTAGAGGGAAGGTAAAAGGGGGTGCATTGATTGGTGGATGGACTTTTTACTTTATCACTCCCTACTAATTTAAGGCGAGCTCCTGATCGCCGTAATACCGTTCCTTTGAAATCCCGGCCATCACTCTGCCAATCCACCAGTCCACTATGTTCACAAATGCATCTCTGTAACTGGAGTGCTGGATTTTGATTTCCAACTGCAGTTTTAGCCAATACGACTTGCCCGGGTTGGCTGAGGAGTTGCTTGAATGCTCGGGTAGTGTTTACTCTCTGTCCTTTTTCACCGACCAGGGCTATTAGTCGGCTGAGCCGGTATTGAGAGTCAGAGGGGAGAGGCATGGTGCCTTTCAACTGGCAGGCACGCGCCTCGGGGATCCTATTTATACCCTCGTCCGGGTACCTGATTGGTGGACGGCTAATTCTACCACTGCGGGTAATGGTTTCTGCGGGGCCCATGGGCTTAGATGCTTTGGCTGGACTTTTACCCGGGAAGTTAGTCATGCGATTTTCCTTTGATTCATTGAATTTAATTGAGGGAGAGCCAAGTGGGTTTTTGTCTTCAAGAAATACGTCTCTCTCTTTTACCTCTGCTCGGAAACACTCTTCCTCACTACTTAGAGTCTTATTGAAATCTCTCGGAAGGTCTGAAACTTCGCTGTCGGGGACCGTAGACTTCTAATCATCGGTATGTTCACAGTAATCTCTTTCCCCACTTGTCGTAGTCTCTTCGTCTCCCCCATTCCCCTCTTGCCTGAACTCAGGGAGACTCTCGTTTGGCTTGCGACTAAAAGACCACCAGAACGGAGAGTCCTTGGTATAATTCCTTCTCAGATTAGGACCTTCAGCATTAGGTCGAGCCGAGGAAGTACTAGGATCACCAGCCCCAAATTCTATCTCCTCCTTGCTTTTTTCCTCACTACTCCACTCGCTCAGGTCTGGCGGTAAAATACCTTCATTCCGTTTGGTATGACGGATATGGGTAGCCGACACAATACCTCCATGATGCAAGTACAACACCTGATATGGCCCGTTTACTTCCACTACCTTGAAGGGACCCTCGTATTTCTCTTCCAGCTTACCAGCTCGGGTGGGATCATGTCTCTTCACCAGAATATATTCCCCCCGGTAATATGGATTATTTAGAGTAAGTTTCTTTGGCTGTTGCTGTGTAATACGGTCATGGACTTGCTGCCGTTGCTCCCCTTGTTCCCTCATATATTGTTCTGGTTGGGAATATTTGGTGGAATGAATGGGGTAGGGTAGTAATCGTTCTTGAGGCAGTTTCGGCGTGATTCCAAAAATAATCTCATAGGGAGAATACCAAATAGTTCTACAAACAGTGGTGTTTATCCCCCAGATAATCTCTGGCAGAAGTTCCGGCCAACCTCGGACTACTTCTTCCCCTTGTGAGCTCAGACTAGCCCGTACTCGATTCGCTAACACCCAATGGTTTCTTTCACATACAGCATTCCCCTGGGGATAATACGGGGAGGTGTGTTGGATCTGGTAGCCCAATGTATCTCCCAAGTGTTGCCAGATTTCGTTATTAAATTCTTTTCCCCTATCACTCAGAATACTTCCAGGGTTGCCATCTACAAAAATGACCTTCTCCAAGATGACCCTAGCCACAGTTTCAGCTTTCTTGTCCGGAATGGCACAAGCAACCGTATATTTGGAAAAGACGTCGACACAGGTTGAAATGTACCTTATGTTCATCTGTCTGGGTAGAGGCCCCATAATGTCCACAGATAACTTTTCCCACGGTTTACCGACCGTAATGTGTCCGGGCGACTGTTTAGGTCCCCGTCTATCTTTGCCCCTTTGACATCCCAAACAATTTTGGATAACTTCTATAACAATTTTGTTGGCTCTCGAGGTCCAGTACCTTTCGTTAAATTGCTTCAAAACTCTAGACTGACCCAAATGAGCCCCCCTTCCCTTTTGTCCGTGGAGGATTTGGATCATGTGTTTAGCCTCCAGATAATCTAATACTACCCGGTCTTTAGAATCCCTCCAGGCTCCCTCAGAAAATTTCACTTTGTCGCCATACATAATATCATTCAGTTCCTTGTTAGGTTGAGTGTGTTGTGACGGGTGCTACCGGTAGTCGAGATAGGCCATCGGCATTAGTGTGTAATTTACCTGGTCTATGTCTAACTTCAAAAGAGTATTCCTCCAAAATCCCCTTCCACCTGACAAATAATCCGTCTTCCGTTTTAATTTTCCTGAGCCATTGCAAACTATGGTGGTCTGTGATAACTTCGAAATGAACCCCGGCTAAATATGGACGGAAATATTGTACAGCCCACACTAGAGCTAGGCATTCCTTTTCAGTAACGCTGTAATTCTTTTCGCCCTTATTCAGCGTCCGGCTAGCACACGCTACTATGCTTTCCTTTCCATCCACTTTCTGGGCCAATACGGCCCCGAGCCCTTCATCGGAAGCATCGGTGTATAGTTGGAACGGCTTGGTAAAATCCAGATGACAAACTATGGGGTTAGAAGTCAATTTTTGTTTCAGGTGATCAAAAGCTATCTGACAATTCTGATCCCAGTCAAACCTCCTCCCTTTTTCCAGTCTCTTAGTCATGGGGTGAGCAATTTTTGAGAAGTTGGGTATGAACCTCCGATAATAGGATGCCATTCCCAGAAATGCTCGGACCTCTTTGACAGAGGAAGGGGGTGAAATTTCTGCAATAGATTTCAATTTATTGGGGTCCAGTTGGATACCTTTGCTTGAAACTACATGCCCTAGGTATGCCACCTCGCGGGCCCCTAATTGGCATTTGGAAGGCTTCAATTTAAGTCCCGCCCCCCTGATCCTCTCTAATACTTCTTGTAGTCGATTGATATGTTCCTAAACTAGTTGAAAACATTATAATATCATCCAGGTAAGCTAAGCAGGTTCTCCAGGTTAATCCCCTCAGTTCTTCGTCCATGACTCTAATGAAACTGGCTGGTCAATTACAAACTCCGAAAGGCAAGACTGTGAACTGGTAGAGTTTGCCTTCGCTCGTGGCAAATGCGGTTTTCTCCTGGTCCTCTGACCTAACCGGTACTTGCCAGTATCCGCTTTGTAGGTCTAGGGTAGAAAACCAGGTTGACCCATTGAGTGATTCTAGCGAGTCATCAATACGAGGTAGGGGTTGTGCGTCTTTGATGGTGACATCGTTTAATTTTCTATAATCTACACAGAACCGAGTAGACCCATTTTTTTTTTTTACCAGGACTACTGGAGATGACCACAGACTGTAGGATTCCACTACTATCCCCTGCTTAATCATCTCCTCTACTTGTTCCTTTTCCTTTTGTCTCATAATGGGATTATGTTGCCTATAGGGTTGCCTAATAGGGGGCCTTGATTATGCATCTCGTGAGTGTGTCGGGTTTGGCCGATCCGTGGTCCCCCTTCATTTTGAGCAAACCCGTCTCGGTAAGTCCAGAGCAATTCATGCAAGGTATTGGCTTGATTTGGCATTAATTGTTTCGGAATCTCAGGTAAGTTAACGGGTCCGTCAGTTCCAACAGTGGCGGGGTGTGCGGGTGTAACTTGTCCTAACAGTTTTCCATTTTTATAATTAATCGTGTCATCGCCAAAGTTGGCTAGAACTAATTTTCTCTGGTCGGTAGTAATAAAGGTGGGAGATATTCTCACTTTATTCAGTGCATCAGGTTAAAAAATCCCGGCAGTCATTCCCGGGGCTTGAGAAATTTCTATCATTCTCCAAGATCTAGGGGGGATAGAAAGTGTCCCTGTGGTAGCTACTATTTGAGGTCGTAGGGTGGTCGTCGTGTCTTTCGGCTCGCACTGTATAGTTACCCCCAACTGAGTCATGAGATCTATTCTCAGATATCCATCGACTCCGCTATTGGATTTTACTAATAGAACACAAAAATTTGTGGTGAATTTAATTCCAGTGAATTCTGCGGAAAAATTGGAGCTTGTGAGAAATAAGTAACATGCTTATTATTATTATTATTATTGTACCACCACCGTATTTGTTCTCCCTAGAATCGTCAGTGGATGACCCCCGGCTCCTGACAACTGAATACTAGTTTGATTTAAGGGGCCAATCTCTTTCTGACTATTCCTCGCACAATTCTCCAAAAGACAACTTCTGTTTGCCCCTGTATCAATTAACATGTTTGCGGCTTTCCCATTTATTAATATGGTTTCACAAGGCGTTTGTCTCTCTAATATGTTGACCTCACTATACCACATTTCTATGTGAGGTTTAACGGAAAATGTTCTCCCCCTTCCGGCATCGTGATTTTTGGCTGGGTTTCTGTCTTCCTATATTCTACTGGAAGCATTCCTCCCTGGTTTGGATCGGTTCCCCTTGGTAGGGGTCGATCGTTTTGGAAGTGCGGGCCTGGAGTTAAATCTAGGGGTTGGGGTTTGGGGGCGGTTGGAACAGTTCCTAGCTAGGTGTCCGGTTTGTCTGCATATAAAGCATCGGATCATTGTTCTCTGATACCCTTTGTTTGGGTTCTCCTCCTCCCCTTTCATTTTCTCCTCTCTTAACTCTCGGGCTTCCATTATTTTCTTGATTACCTCCATGAGTTCCTTAGTGGTAGTCACTTCATGGATAATGCAGTGCCTTCTAACTTCCACAGGGCATGCTTGGATCATAATCTCTCTGATCTCTGTTTCCTGGCTCTCTTGGTACATATGGGGATACGCAAGTTTGACGTTTATCGCGATTTCCCTCCTCAGGGCACTCACATTTTGGCCGTCTAGTGTCAGACTATTAAGTTTGTCTCTGGCCTTCCTGGTGGAGGTTTATCGGCCAAATTCTTCAATTAGGGCACTCCTAACCTCTGCCCATGGCACTAGTCCCTCTAGACGTACTCTTACATTGTTCAGGGCCTTGCCTAAGTGTGCCTTTCCATAGGCGATCTTCGCTCCATTTTCTCCTACGTTAAGTAGCGTGAACTGACATTCTAATTGTTCGATCCATAGCTCGATTTCTTCTTTCCCCTCTTCCCATAATCTGAATGATAATACGGCCGTCATTGTGTCTGTTCTGTTAGATAATTATACTCAATCTAAATGATTTGTCGAATCCCACCGCTTGCCACCAAACTGTAGTACTTATTTTCTTATCTCGAATATACTACTAGAGTGGGGGATAAATCGACAGTCATTTAGAATTTCGTATACTTTATTTAACAAATTTGCTACTACACTAATAACTGTTTCTCTGTTCGGGCCGAGATGAGTTCAGGACACGGATTGAATATTACGTCAACCCACTATAGGTTGTACATTGGAACCCTAGAACTCCCGTTACTCCCTATTTGGATTTCCGATATTCAGGTATTGACTCAAGCGGGCTTCGATCCAAAGGCACGTTACTAGTTTCTGAAATTATATGTTTTTTACCGAGCCCTGATGTGTCTACTCCAGAGACCAGGGCATCAATGAATCATACCTTTATTCACCTATCTAAAACAAGAGTTATATTCCTAAACTAAACTTCGGAATGTTATACTTTTACCGGGCCTACTATGTCTACTCCAGAGACCAAGGCGTTACAACATATGACCTTTTAATTAATATTTCCTCTTAACCATATACAATACATTTACTCATATGACAAGGGCGTTGTTACAATTTTACCTCAATTGCCTTATCTAAATACTCTTTGATTATATAATATTCTCGTTACTTCATACAATACATTTACTCAAATGACCAAGGCGTTGTTACAAGTTACCTCGATTGCCCAATCGAGAACACTCTCAGATTATATATTCGCGTAATCCTATTACAAACAATTTATATTCACATATACCACCTAGTCAATAATAATTCTTAACCTAATGTAAGCAGTACCTCAATAAGTCTGCATGGACAAGATTCTCCGCTTTTATCCTTTTACATAGATTCTTATGATTACAATATTATCCTGGACTTAACACCCGTAACGCTTAACACAGAACTGACCGAATATTCCTTGAACTATGGTAATAGATAATGTTTCCTTTATAACCAAACATTTTGTTGATCATACGGACTAGTGTATTTCCTACCTATTTCTCAAACTAAAGCTAGTCTAATGGCAACTATTATTTATTCCCCTGAGCCTTATAGTTGCGTGTCTATCCTCAAGAATATTCCCTTTTAATTTACTATTAATATCTATTTGCTGTCCTATCAGATCCTATACTAGTTATAGCTAATCGGCATGGAGCCTTCTGTAACAAGAATAACTATTTCCCTCTTAACACATCATAATTTTATTTATAAACAAAAGTCTGGTATCTTTTCTCTTTAGTTCGTGCTATAAGGACACATCAATTATTTATGGAACCACTGGGTTAGTAACGCATTTTCTCTCTTTCTTTAAGTCTGGTTCGGGCCCAATATGGTTCCTTTAAAAATATATAGTGTAAACTGCTTGGTGTGTGCTGAAACAATTTCACCACCTCGGAGCTGGCCAATAGCTCTTCTGGAAATTTTCGCTCCCGTCTACTATCTGTCGTCCCTCTTGAATCGCTTGGCTGTAGGTATGCAAGCCAGCGATGAAACGACAGGCGGCCGGATACTGAAGGTTTATCCGCCTAGTAGGAGAGAGCGATGCTAGGCCCGAGGTGATCTTTACTGGAACATTTGGTGAGGGCTGGGTGGCTGGAATAAGTGGTTCTGAGTTCCCTTTGGTGCCCAAGCAAGAGAGAGGAAGTGGGTTGCAAGAAACTCGCCCAGTGGGTTCCGAGAGGTGAATGACCGCTGCAGCAATCAATCAATCAATCAATATAGAAAAGGTGGGTGAAGGTGAAAGAAGGGAAGTTTGTATTGGTTAAGTAGGAGAGAAAGTGGTAAAAGTGAGAGAAATAGGGCGTCAGGGCTTGGCCCAAGACCCCTCGAGGTTGATTTGAAAATATTTTGGTAGAAAAATATCCCAGCCAAAAAATCTATCATTATCATCCTTATTTCTGAATATTAAAAATGTATCGTCTACATAACGCCTATATAAGACAGGCTTACAGTCTGGTAAACAACTCTCAAGCCGTTGAACCTCCTTGTTAGGGCCTTTGTTCGCTGATGCATTTTTATGCAACAAGGAGGTTCAGTGGCTTGAGAGTTATCAACCAGATTGTAAGCCTATCTATTATAGGCGTTATGTAGACGATGCATTTTTAATATTCAGAAATATGGATGATAATGATATATTTTTCATTACATGAATAAGCAGCATAAAAACATAAGATTTACCTGTGAAAACGAGGATAATAATACTCTAGCATTTTTGGATGTTTTAATCACAATATCATGTAATCGGTTAACCGCTGGAGTTTATAGAAAGCCCACCTTCACTGGCTTGGGCTTAAGTTGGTTTAGTTATTGCCCTGGAATCTATAAACTTAATTCCAACAAAACACTCCCTGTTCTAACTAGTTCACACTGTATGAAGAATTTTGCAAACTAAGAGAGTATTTCTTGTTTTTAAATAATTATAGGAGGGATTTGTTCGACAAACCGCTAAAACCATTATGTATAATAAAGTGTCACACAGCAGATCGGTAACTTATAGTGTGCCTAAACTTGTTAAGTATGTCAAGATGCCTTTCTATGGGAGAGTGAGCTATGATTTTCGTAAATTACTAAATAACGTACTCTAGGAAAGTTTTCCCGCAATTCATTTTACAATTGTTTTCGCTAATGAATTCAGGATAGGAACCTTCTTCAGCTTCAAAGATCGGGTGCCGTACTCCTTATGCTCATATATTGTGTATAAATTCACTTGTCCCAGTTGTCAGGCTGGGTTCATTGGATGTTCGAGTAGATCATCAAAATGAGAATATATGAGCATTTTGAAAGTTTTTGAAGAGTATGTCTTTTTCTGCAGTAAGGGAAGACTCCCGTAATGAAGATCACCCATTTTCGGAATGGGATTTTGAAATCATTGGCAGGTTTAGAAACACATATGAGGCGAAAAAATGCTAATAAATAAGCACAAACCAGAAATAAATGTTGTCAATAATAGTTGAAGCTTCATTATTAGGTACACTTGGATGGCAATTTGAGTGTTCATATAGTTTGTTTTTGTTTTTTTCGTTTAATTTTCACCATTTAGTGAGTTTTTATATAGAGCTCAAATTTGTTTAGTTAATCAGTCACTCATTGTCTTTCATAGGAGACTGGTGGAGTCATGGTGTTTTCCGATATGTTTGTGACAATTTTCCTTTATATAAATATCAACTCTTATCTTTTGATTCATAGAGTAAAGTGATTAAATTTTACTTATTTGCTTGTTTTTGCTTTATGTTGCTGTTCATTGGAACAAGGATTACTAAGATTTGATATTATTTTTTATTACAAAATAATGTTAACTCTTTTGTAAAATCCTTCATTTTAATATTCTTGTATATTATGATTGTTTCTGCTATGTTTCGCCCTTACATGGTTGAATATTAGCATAAATACTTTGGACGCTGGTTAGCAGTAGGTGTTAATCTTAATATATTTTAGCCATTACATTTCAGAATAATACCACAAGGAACTGGAGTTGTCGCAGAGAGACTCCAGTCCTGACGGATTTCTTGACTTACAGTGTGCTGGCTTAATAATCCAATAGGGTTGATAGCCTCTGAAGTCCTATTTTAACTAACTCAGAATAATAATATTTGAATTGACAAAGAAATAACATAAACAAAATACTTTTTGCTGACCACGCCTTGCTCAGATCATATAACAACACTATGAATTTAAACGATGGGCTGTACAAAATATATAATATTCTTTTAAATTTCCTCCTCGAAAATGATAAAATAAAACAATCAAGAAACATACGATCTGACTGATCGTCAAACTGTAAATGAGTACATCTGTTGTTGACCTCTGACCCTTTGGTGAGGTCAATAAGTGAAGTATGGTAAACACCTCTCAGTTAGCCTACACGTGATTTTAATATGTTTTGTGGCCTGTGTACGATGTTGTGTTCCGATATTTACTGTATGCAGTATTAATATATTATAATTATTATATATATATATATATATATATATATATATATATATATTAGTTCACTTGTGTATATACATACATTTAAGTTATATTATGCCTATAGGCTTTTGTTGTAGATGACAATACTGAAATTGATATTTATTCTTAGATTATTGATTTGTTCAATTAATATTTATGATTAATGATAACACGAACATTTTATACAAATTACAATGTAAAGAATATATAATTGTATAAATATATATACTGTGTTCAAGAAAGAAAATGTGTAATGTCAAAATAATCGGAAAAGGCAGTAAGATGGCAACACTTCTGTGTATATGCTAGTTAACTTGATGTTCCAATGTTTATTTTTTCCTGCGAGTTTTACTACATAATTCGATCCCACATATTTGTGATTTATTATCCTTATATATACTGTATATAAATGTTACGTAGTGATTGTTGATACCAAGTTAGGAAGACTGGGGTGTCTTTCCTTACGGTGTTAAAGTAATGGTTACCCGTTTATGAGGTTTCCTTATGTGGTTATAGATTTGGTTTTACTGTAGTTTAGGTTTATTGAAGTATACTGTAGATTATCTGCGTCCTGCTTCTCTGCTCTCTCGTATGATAGATAAATACAAAATACATGTGATAGATACGCCGCCACTATTCCTCTTTTAGGTAAAGGAAAAGATCTCTGTATCCAAGCCACGGTTTATTGAAGTAAATGAATGAAGATTTAGACTTATTAAATGAAATACAGGAACAGATGTACTAATAAAACATAACAGAGAATATTCCTCAAATATAGAGAATATCTCCAGACTTCTTGTCGTGAGTAAGGTCTCAGTCTAACTACCTTAAGACCTTCCTTCCCACCTATCTCTCCTGCTCTTCCTGAGCTGATGGTAATTTCCCATGCAACATCCGATCACAATCATGTTCAGGGCCTGGGGAGCTCAAGAGTGTTGAGTAGATAAACCTGACGATACAAAAAGACAAGGAAGTCGCAATGAATAACCTTCAAGATGTACAGTCCCACGCTTAAATACCTAGTACACTGTAAGTAAATCATCTTACAATTCTATGAGAGTTGAAATAACGGTTCCTATAATAATTACTGAATCTAACCTGTAATACGCCCCCATTTAAATACTTAAGCTCCACCGCAAGGCAGACACTTAAAAGTATATGAGGGTACTGTAAAGAAAAATTAAGGCAAAGACCAAAACAAAAATAACAAAATAAAATGAATGACATGTAAGTGGCAAGGAATTGTATAGTATTTTTGCTATTAACAAATACAATTATAGAAATGCACCAATAAATTGGACCAAAGGATAAATAATAGAACGGATAAAAATCGAACAAAGCAAAACACATTGTAGAAAGACAATGTACACAAAAATTGCAAAAGAAAAATACTAAAGGTAGTATTTCTAAATAATACTAAAGTTAGTATTTCTAAATAATACTCCCAACACAGAAACCAAAAACAAAACATACAGAGACTCATTATAATACAATGAAGTCCGTTGTAACTTGATTAACAAAGAAAAGTAATACAAATGCAAACTTACAATTCAAGGTAAATATTTAATATACAACTGAAGCACAAAAACTAAAAAATCCTACTCATAGGAAAACAAAAGAATTACAATAATAAACCCAGAATTCCACATAAACCCATGGCGCGTACAAGATACCTTCCAATTTTTTTAAAATCCAATGTTAAAACCATTTCGCAATGTATATATAACAAACTTGATATATATATAGTATATATATATATATATATATATGTATATATATAAAGATATATATATATATATATATATATATATATATTATATATATATATATATTATATATATATATATATATATATATATATATATATATACTGTATTACATTTAATTATTCAATAATTTATTAAGGATTCACTATATCAATCTCTCATATAATTTTAAGATAGTATACTTGCTATGAATGATGCAGGTAACTATACTTTCTGAGGGGGTATTCATTGTAACTCTTTGTAACTTACCCCTTCTAAAACTCATGAGTCAGGAACCGTTCCCATGCCATTTAAGCAATTGTGCATTTGTGTCTCTCTCTCATGCCCTCATCCTATGACCGGAAGGTGTGATGGACATTTCTTTCACCTCTGGGAGGTAGGGATTTGATTTTGATTTTTCCCCGAGGGGCGAGTTTATTGAGCAGCGCCCCCCATCCTGTGAGGGGACAACCACTAGTAAGGCGATACATACTGCTCAAAGAGACATTATTCCACTGAAACAACAGCATCGTCGTCTGGTTATATTCATATTTGTGTTTATAAGTCAGGTTGGCATTATTCAGATGTGTTATTATAGTTTCCTCATTTAATTGTCACATGGTCTGTATAAAAAAAAAAAAAAAAAAAAAAAAAAAAAAAAAAAAAAAAAGCAAGCAAGCTTGTACATAAGAACATAAGAAAATGGGAGTCTGCAGAAAGCCGATTGGCCTAAGCAAGGCAGATCCCTGTCCCACACAACCCCAATTCATTACAAAGCCCAATTATAGGCTTCACACTCTAATACCCTGAGGATCATCTTACCAAAACGGTTAGAGATTAACGCAGGATTATGGAGGTCTGCAGAGCGCTGATTGGCCCAACCCGGCTGATCCCCCTTCACACCCAACCCTTCTCGTCCATATGCTTATCCAATTTTATCTTAAAGCTCCCTACAGTTTTAGATCCCACTATATCACTTGGTAGTCCATTCCATCTACAACTCTGTTACCAAACCAATACTTGCCTATATCTTTTCTGAAACGAAATTTATCTAATTTGAAACCATTGGTACGAGTTCTTTCGCTATCACTGAGCTTTAGTACATTTGCCATGTCCCCTTTGTTAATCCCACTAACCAACTTGAACACCTCTATCATATCCCCTCTAACTCTGCGTCTCTCTAACGAATGTAAAACCTAATTTCTTCAACCTTTCTTCATACGAAAGATTTCTAATATTATGGATCATTTTTGTCATTCTACGCTGTACTCTCTCCAATGAATCTATGTCCATTCTGTAATAAGGACACCAAAATTGGACAGCATAATCCATTATGGGGTCTCACTAATGACAAGTAAAGTTTTAAGATAACATCAGCAGTTCTGTTACTCACACTCCTAGAGATGAACCCGAGAATCCTGTTTGCCTTATTACGAACGCTTATACACTGTTTTCTAGGCTTCAAATCATTGCTAATAAACACACCTAGATCTTTCTCGCAGTCTGAATTTTCTAATTCTAAATTAGCTAGTTTATATTTAACATTTGTTTGCATCTTCCCTATCTTTAATACCTTGCATTTGTCAATGTTAAACTTCATCTGCCAATTTACTGACCATTCATGTAAGGTATCTAGATCCCTTTGGAGGCACTCTATATCGCTATCTGAAACAATTGATCTCCCTATTTTAGTATCGTCTGCAAATTTACTTATCCTACTAGTTATACCTAAATCTAGGTAATTTATGTATATAAGAAACAACAGGGGACCTAATACCGATCCCTGGGGGACACCACTTTTGACTGCTCCCCATTCTGACTTGGTACCATTAATGCTGACTCTCTGCTTCCTACCAATTAGCCATGACCTAATCCATCCTAACAACGCCCCACCTATTCCATGTGCCTCAACCTTTCTCATCAATCTCTCATGAGGGACTCTGTCGAAAGCTTTACTGAAATCTAAATATATAATATCATATGACTTGTCATTATCTACTGCTTCATATACCTCTGAGAAAAAACTAAGCAAATTAGTAAGGCAAGACCGTCCCTGAGTGAATCCATGCTGAGAAGAATTGATTAAGTTAAATGTTTCTAAGTGGTTTCTCATTTTCCTAGCAATAATTGACTCTAGTAGTTTTCCTATGATTGAAGTGAGACTAATGGGACGGTAATTGGATGCTATTGATTTATCACCTTTTTTGAAGATCGGAACTACATTTGCAAGCTTCCAAGCTTCTGGAACTATACCTGTTTCTAATGACTTGTTAAATAGAAATGTTAATGGATAACTTAACTCATCTCTGCATTCTTTAATACTCTAGCATATACCTCATCAGGACAGGCGATTTATGAGGTTTCAGTCTGTCAATTTCCTTAACCACATCATTTCTACTTATAGTAACCGTACTTAACCTATTTCTATACTATCGCTGTATACCTTACGGACTTCTGGAAACTGTGCCAAATTTTCATTAGTGAAAACGGAAAGAAATTGACTATTTAATGTACTGCACATTTCTAAATCACTTTCTGTCAATTTTCCTATCGAAGTTTTAAGGGGACCAATTACATCTCTAACCTTGGATTTATATAGTTGGTAAAAAGCTTTAGGATTATTTTTTGAATCATTGGCAACCTTAATTTCATAATTTCTTTTTTCTTTACTAATATCCTTTTTTACCTGTCGTGATAGATTCTGATAGTAAGCAAGTAGGTGAATTTCGCCTTTTTAATTTTTCTATATATTCCTCTCTTTTTTCCTAGAAGATCTAATAGTCTATTATTCATCCATTTGGGTTGGTTCTGTGTTGATCTAAATTTTCTTTTGGGGATATATTTATTTTGCGCATTGAATACTGACTTGATAAAATTATCGTATGTATCTACCAAGTTTGACGTCTCCTCCTGACTTAAGATGACAGGTGCCTGAGAAAGGATACACTCATTTGGACACCTGGATCGACTTAATTTTTTGACCATAGGGTCCGCTAACAGGGCTTCTCTTAACCCACCATAATTGGCTTTTCTGAAGTCAGGTATTAATGTTGTATTCTCTCTGATATTACCTTTCCATTGTATATTAAAATACACAGAATTGTGATCACTATTTCCAAGGTGGTCCCCGATTTCTACACTATTTATCATATGTTCATTGTTACTGAAAACTAAATCGAGAATATTATCACCTCTAGTCGGCGTATCTATGAATTGAGATAAAAAACTATCTTGTACTACCTCAATAAACTCCTTTGAATCAGAGTCGCCTATTTGTTGCTGCCAATCTATATTAGGGAAATTAAAATCCCCCATAATGCACACGTTGCTAAGCCTTGATGCTATTTTAATTTCCTCCCATAATGATGTTCCGTCATTTCTACTCATATTTGGCGGTCTATACATAACTCCAATAACTAAAGTCTCACTACCTTCGTTAACTTCTACCCAAACACTTTCATTTTCATTATTTACTCTAATACCTGATTTAGTACAGCTTTTTAATGAACTCCTGACAAACACTGCTATACCGCCACCCCTCTTACTTGTTCGGTCATATTTAAACAAACTATATCCTGGTATATCAAACTCTGCTAAAAAATGCCTGGTTTCTGTATTAATCCATGTTTCAGTTAGCGCTATTATGTCTATATTTTCTTTGCTAACCAGTGCTCTAAGTTCGTTCATTTTGTTACATAAACTCCTGCAATTTGTATAATAAACACTCAAACTATTACTTGTATTTGCAACTATTTTTCTATTGTTTTTAACTAATTTATTTTTACCTTGTAGTGACTGAATTATTCATTGACAGGTTGTAACTAATAGCACTACATAACTAGTGCAATCGTATGAGGAGACTATTCATATTTTCATTACATCAATGATTATTGAGATCATAGTTAGCTGAATACAATTATTACAAAAATAGGCAATGGTATAAATCAACATAATACATAATTTAATACAGGCGGACATAATCATGATCCGGTTCGTTGTGCACTGGGAGCTAAGGTGTCTTGAGATCGCCTCGTACCCATACACAACGAACGTATTATAGTCTGCATGGTTGGAATCTAATTGAATATACTTAGTGGGTATTTCAAGAATGTCAGGGGGTAAGGAAATGTGATTTGTATATTAGAAGACTGTGATTAACGAGACGTGTAACATGTGGAGGGAGGTGGTAGAAAGAGAGGGATCTCGTTGGGGGTGGAAGTTTCGCTCCCAGGAATTTTCGTTCCTGTGGTATTTCAATACTAATAATAAAATAATAATAATAATAAGGGGACAACCACTGGTAAGGCAATACATACTGCTCAAAGAGCCATTATTCTACTGTAACAACAGTATCGTCGTCTGGTGTTATTATAGTTTCCTCATTTGATTGCCACATGTGCTGTATAGGCTATACGTGCTCATGAAAAAAAAACAAAAAAACAAAATGTGACTGAATTATTAATTGACAGGTAAATAATAGCACTACAAAACTAGTGCAATCATATGAGGAGGCCATTCATGTTTTCTTACATCAATGGTTATTGAGATCATAGTTAGCTGAATACAATTATTACTTACATGATGTGACTAATATTTCGAACTACATCAATTATTATGCAATAATAGTACCACAAATATATTACAATCATATGAGGGACACTTCACATTCTTCATTACATCAACGGTTATTGAGGTCATAGTTAGCTGAATACAAGAGTCACATACATAATGTGACTAATATTACCAACTACCGAAGTTATAATGGAATTATAGTAATACAAATATTTTACAAAGATGAGTTACATGGTTCAAATTCTTATTACAATAATGGTTATTGAGGGGATAGTTAGCGCAATATGACCAGTGGAGAAGTTCACATGCCGATAGTAATATAATATTTAGTAGGGTGTGTGGTTATGGGAGAGAGGGAGGGGGGTTGTAGGAGGTAGAGGAATGGGTGGGAGAGGAGGAGGAGTAGGGGGGGGGGGGGAGGAGGAGGAACTAAGGTACTCCAGGGAGGAGGAAAGTGTGAGAGGGGAGGTGTGTGTGTGTGTGTATGTGATGTGTTGGGGAGGGTGGGACATACTACATATAAATAAGTTGTTTAAGGCCAGCGATAGTACTGAAGATAAATATGGTAGTACAAAACAAAACAAAAAATCTTAAAAGGGAAAGTTTGAATTTCAACGCAAGTCTACAGATATCAGCAGTATCGCTTCATCGTACCTGACACAACATATCAATAAGTAGGGAAGGAAACTGTATACGTGCAAAGATCAAGATTCAATTAAGTTTAGTAGCAAAACAATATTCAGAAGGAAGATACTTGTAGTCCTCCGGGATGGATATGCCGCATATCCGAAGGTACTTAATTGTAGATCAAACCATTAGCAAAGAATATTGAGGACAATTATGTTGCTTACATATGCAAGGGTCATGTATATTGGCTTGCAAAAGGATATGAATTGGCACTTAATAGATTATTTAAATAAAAGCTGTGTTAGAGGCTCAGAGGGATATGTATATACTGTACATTGTCAATCTATTAAATGAGAATAGCAGTGATAAGTAAAGAAATACTGACTGATATTATAAGTGTGACATGATCAATGACAATATGAAATCGTGTAGAGGGCGTTACAAAGGGTTTAAGTGTGACCTTGTAAGAAAGAAGAGATGTGTGGAGGGCAAGGGGTGCATACTTATAAGGTTCATGTTTCATGTTTACAGTACATATTATTGTGGGGGGGCAAAGTTCTTGTGTTTGTTTAGTATGTTATTGATTACGTTATTCTTTAGCATGTATATTGCTTGATCCTCAATTGTGGTTAACTGATTATTCTTGTATTCCCTAATCATTGGGCATTCAAAGATATAGTGCTCGAGAGAGTGTTTGTTGGGAGCTCTGCAAACCCTACATTGCCTGTGCTCTTCTTCTACCTGCCAATTCAGCTGCCATGGATACCAATAGCCAAGCCTTATTCTTGCATGTACCGAGTCTACCCACCTACTCGTTGTACGTTTACCATAGGTGTATTTGGTCGTAAATGCTACTTTATTGTAGTAGTTTTACTAAGTTTATAGATCGGCTGGTATTATGATGTCTAGCTCTGTCTTCATCCACTCTTTCTTCTTGTGCCTTTTTAATTATAGTTCTCATTTGTTTCAATGACAGTTCAAGAATATGATCAGGTTCTTCTTTCTCTGAGGCCTCCTTGGCAAGCTTATCTGCCCTTTCATTGCCTGGGATGCCTACATGTGAAGGAATCCAGGCAAATTTGACCCCTAGCCCCTTCTCCCCTACACATTTTATCCCCCGTCTGATATTTTGTACAAGGAAAGGATAGGTGGGTTGGGGGCTAGAGATACCTTCCAAGGCCGCCCTGCTGTCAGATAGGATAAGAATATTCTTTCCCCTTCGAAAGATACTCCCAATTCCCATCGCTATTGTGTATGTATATGTATTTCTTCATATTTACATAAGTTAGATAACATTTTGAAAGGGATCTGCATGTCCATTGATGTGTATCAAATTGAATATATGAATAGATTGTATTGTTAGGCATATGTCTATGGACTGTATATGCATATCTGTATAAGTATATAATTATAATGTGTAAGACATTTATTTTGCATGTAAAAGAAGTATGTTCCTAAAATTATACCAACAGGCAGTAGGATGGCAACACTTTTTGTATTTATATGCTAGTTAGCAACTCACAGATAATTTAGGACGGGTGTTTAAGCCTCACTCCCCCCCTCTTGTCTTGTATTACCCTGAAGATGTCTTGAGAGAATAGACGAAAGCTTGGTGTTCCATTGTTTCAATTTTACTAGCGAGTTTTACTACATTTATAATATATATTTATATATATATATATATATATATATATATATATATATATATAGATAGATAGATAGATATATATATATACAGGATAGATAATATATATATATATATATATATATATATATATATAATATATATATATATATATATATATTATTATATATATATATATAATCATATGTATATATATATATATATATATTTATATATACATATATATGTATACAGTATATATATATATATAAATATATATATATATATATATATATATATTATATACATAGATATGTACAGTATATATATATATATAAATATATATATATATATATATATATATATATATATATATATATAATATATATATATATATATATATATATATATATATATGCTACTGTATGTGTATTACCTCGCACACGTACAGTACATACAGATGAACATATATTATACACACTCTCTCTCTCTCTGTTTACTCCCCCCAACCCTGTATGTACCTTTACCCACGGTCGGCTGTGTTAAGGGAAAAGTCAAACACACACACGCACACATTCCCCCCATCTCTCTCTCTCTCTCTCCGTGCTTCATACAAAAAAAAACACAGAGAAACTCGAATCCGTTCAGTGTACAGCAACAAAATTAATCCCATACTTAAAAATAAACCATACAATGAGAGAAAATATAGAGAACTCTATATGTTTTCGCTAAAGAAATGGAGAACAAGGGGACAGCTGATAGCGTTTAACTATTCGAAAAGGATTTAGTAACGTAAATGCCAATAATCTAGTGAAGATAGCCAGAGAGATTTCCAAACGAGGAAACAATTTAAAACTAATTGGCAAGAAAGCGAACATAACTATGAATTTCTTCCCCTCTGTATAATTTGGAAGTGGAATATGCTCCCTAATTAAGTTGTTGTTGTTGTTGCTGTTCCCCAGGCTGTCTGGCGGAACAGCCCCAAGTTCCCGAGCAAGGCCAAGGCCATAACTGAGCGGCCCAACAAAACCCCCCTGCTTACCACTAATAAAGCCCAGTTGACCGACGCCACTCTAAGGCGGGGAACTGAGGAGGATGCGGAAACGACTTGGAAACCAAAGCCCCACCCAAGGCCTTGCGTGCCCATCAGCAATTATGAAGGGAAAGCTGAGAAGCAAAGGAAAAAATGACCCTTTGGCTCCCAATCTTCCACCCTCTAGGTTAGCAGTAGGGTCAATCCACGGAAGAGACACCGTCACTTCTTATCTAGAAAATATAAAAGTAAAAGGAACAGTCAGAATAAGCTATGGGTATGGCAGAGATCGTTCAGCTCTCACTCTGATAAACCAGCCCATCACCACATGACTAGAACCCAATCCTCTCAGCATCAGCTAGGGAAGGCCCTAGAAAGCCGCCTTTGGCGGGCGGATAACTCCCCTATTTCAACTCCTTTCGGGGTTGGGCACCCGCCCTAATTAAGTTATAGACAGTGGCTCAATAGACATATTTAAAAGAAGGTTAGAGTTAAACCATAGAGAAGTTGGTCTGGAATAGATAATGATTACTGATAAGTGAACCAGGCAGAAATTAACACTGTTTCAGTTGAAGAGAGCAGAAGGGAAAAATAAAAAATAATAGGTGAAGGTATGCTTGGCATCCTTTCCATTTCTAGCAGTCTGTAAATTCCTTCAGACGATTTCCAAGCCCTGCAAGGTTATGCACTTCTGTTTTCATGTACAGCAAATTGCAAGGATCAGTAGTTCTGTTGTTCCATGATATTCCTAGACATCTTTTGTATTACTTATTGTTCGTTTTCTTGAACCTATTTTTGACGAACAATCAGTATATTGGTTCTCTTTACTATACCCGATTCCTCAACATCTCTACCCCCAAGATGAAATGCATGAATGGTACTGATACCATAAAATAATAACCCAGCTACCCATCCAATACCCATTCAAAGCCAACCGCCAAAATTACAAAGACCGGAGTTTCCGCCCCGCTGCCCCGACCAACTACGTCATTTAACACGAAATGAGTCATATTCCACTCATACACAGATATCGTATTCTACTTGTATCTCCAGCATAGCAACTTATATTCTGCTTAAGGTATCAAGTCGCATTCCACTCACTTCTTCCACGAGCTGCCTGAGCCAGCCACAGTCCAAATCCCAAATGAGAGAAGGAAGAATGAGTCACTTGAGCCAGCAACTGTCCAGGTTCCTGAAGCAAACCTTCTCCAGCATACTAAAGTTTTATTCCACTTGAGGTATCAAGTCGTATTCTACTCAGGACGCAGCAAAATGCTATCCTTTTCCACCCTCCTAGTATCCTGCAAAAGTATAGATTCCCCTAATATCCTTGCCCATCACCCCTGCTTATTTCATAAAATACTGAATGTCAGAGTTACCGCAAGTGTTGCTGTTCCCAGTTGCAGGATCCCTTCTACCATAAAAGAATAGCACATTTACTTTGAAACTTTGCCATACATACTTATACTTTGAGTAACATTGAGAATAAGTCCGCCAATGTGGACTGACATATATCTACATTCTACCATAGAAGTCTCCAACATCCCTTTTAAGTTTTCACAAAACCACAACGCCACATATTCTTGTGCATTATCTCTTTTCATTCTTCCTTCCTCCCTCCGGAGCCAAACCAAACCCTTAACAACGAGTGACCAACCAAAAGGAAAAACGAAACTGTTTGTCTTTCACCATAACACAGCCGACCATGGTTTAAGATAAATACAGTGGTGGGGGGGAATAACAGAGAGGTTTACGTATATTTACATAGAGCCACAGAGGAGAAGAGGACTGTAGGTCTGTATGATGAGTGACCTTCTGGAGATACTGTAGTGAGAGAGGTTGGACATCATTGTCTGTGAACGTCATTTGACTGCTGTCAGTATCAAGCAACATGGTTATATGTTTATTTGATCATGTAGGATTAACCTCAGAAACCCAAGATGTATGCCTTGTACCAGTATAACGGAATTAGTGTTATGGGTATGGGTATATTACAGTAAATAGAGCATTGCAATGATAAAAGTGGCACCAATATGGCGGAGGTTGGTCGATCTCTGTTACTATTGGGACTATAGTCAACATGATTAGTGAGCGGCGCCCCTGTTGACTCCCTTATAAATGTTCATATTAACTATCACCCATACAAGGCATCTATGTGAAGGCAGAAACAAATTACTCCCTTCAGTACGATGGTATCATTTGAAATACATTCTGGTTAGCATTAGAAGAAATTACCAAGTTGGTAGCGGGTAACCTACTGATTCAAAAACATATATATTGCCCCCAACAGATAAACTGAATTAAATTTAATTAATGATATCCAAGCGAAGAAAGAATAAATTATTATATAATGCTGCACGCACGGACTAAATAATTATATTTAACTAAATTGAATGGAATGATTAAAACGATAATGAATTTGGTGAGAGGAGGAACGAAATTCGTACAGAGTTATAAAGTCCGCCTAAGAATGTGACCGTGGAAGGGCGAACAACAAACTAATAAATAAAGGTTTATTGGGAGGCAGGTTATTTTGGGGACATAATAGGTAGTATAGGCTGGAAGGAGACAAAACATTTGTTGGCAGCCGTTGTCCATAATTCGGTTAATCCATTACTAATCTCATAATGTTTGTCATGCTCAATAAAGTTAAGATATGTATTGAGTTAATGTAACACAAAACAAATGTATGAGTATCTCATAAAGGGTGGAGAGGTAGATGTGTATGTGGTAGGTGTGAGAGGTGGTGGGTGTGGAGAGGTATAGTACAATATTAATATATACGAGAGTTGAAATAAGCTACGTAGGAGTACTTCTTGTTAATTTCCCATAACAATAAATACAAGGAAACATGTTTACATTGTTGAAATTCTAAGTGGATATACATTATTGTATTGCAAATATCGGACGTTCTTCTGTGAATCTTAAATGGCTTACATAAGAATGGAAAAAGGTGGGGGTGGGGGTGTGGTGGTTAGATTAATAAAAATAATATTATTAGTAGGTTTAGGGATATTTCTTCGAGAGGCCGGTCTATATGATCTGTGCCCCATGAATATTCTTTCCTCTCACTTAAACAGTAGGCTACCATAGTGCGGTTGGGAATATGAACATGATTAGATTAATATCCAGTATTCGAGAATGGATAATAAGTCGTAGGCGTGTGCATAAACCTTTAACCGTCCTGGTGGTGTAATGGTTAAGGTGGCAAAAATATGTGTGTGATAACCCGGGTTCGAATCCCGGTGGATCATATATACTTTAATTAATTTCTTTGGGGGTGTGGTGGTGAGATTAATAAAAATAATATAAACATTATATATATATACATATATTATACCAGGGTGTTTACCAGGTTGTGAGATTGGATTTGGTAGTTTCTGCTTAACTGGAGAAGTTTAAGATCACACAACACATGCATAGAAGATTAATAAAGGATACATATAACACCGAGTAAATTTATGAACAGTTGTTTTATTATTGTAGCTCTTACTTAAATAGACATGGATAGGTACATAAGGATTAATAGTAATTATAAACAACTTAAACTGTCCTAGCACGTTCGAGGATCTGTATGGAGAGCAGGTATACAATAGGTTTAGTTCGCCTTTTATTTAACTCAATGAACTATTGATTAACATTTCTAAGTCGTACCACAGATAGTGTTAGTTAAATATGTTCACAACAACACTCTAAACACTTATACAATTAACGAGTGTTTCACTATGGAGTCGATGATGACGGACTCTAATTATGCAAAAACACTTGCGCACTGGTGAATATTAAGTAGAGTAGCTGGTTGTAGACTCTAAATGTATTTCCACACTTTTGCACACTAGTGGGAGACGAGGCAGAGTCAATTGTTAAAGATTCTAATTCGTGAATGCACTATGAGAATTTTTAGGCAGAGTCAATAGTTGTGGATTCTGGCTTCACGGTGCCAGATGAGAATTAAATAGAGTCAATAGGTGTGGACTCTAATTTATTTCCTCACTTGCGCACTAGTGGGAATTTAGGCAGACTCAATACTGGGGAACTCTACTGGATAATACACTGGGTGAGAATTAGGCAGAGTCACTCTTGACGGACTCTAACTTTATATACAGTATATACCTCGGCACTGGTATCGACGTGTGCTAGTTTTCAATATGTACTCCTGAGCTAACACTTGGAGCTGGAGTAGTGGTGAGTTGAGGGAACAGCTTAGGGTCTTCTGAATCTCCGTTGGGATAACGCGAGTAGATAATAAGGTCATGACCATTACTATGTTCCTCGATCTGCCAACTGACCGTTGTAAGAGGTTCAAAGGACTCGGGGCGGTGTTTAAACCTTTTAATTACAAATATCCGCTAACATGTTGTTGGACAGATGTACTAAGGACTTCTATATGCAGAGTGCCAGTTATGGTGTTTCGCAAAGCCCTGAACTATTCAAACGACCTTGATATGCCAAGTATCCTTTGATAGTTTGTGGAGGTGCGGTTTTAATAATAAGAGTAAGCTCCGGACATGTCCGTAAAGTATATTTTTAGTATTAAAGGTGCAACCTATTGTGGACCATAATGTTAGTACAATACCATGGTATGTGTAACAACAATTCCTCAATAGGAAGTTTTATTCCAGCAGACTTTCCATGATATTGGGAATGACTTTTATCCTTACTTGAAAGGGAGGGTAATTTTAGGGCTATCACCACTAATATGTTATGGTTATGAATGCCCTAGAATTACTTGCCTTGTTCAGGTTTCGTCGGGATAGTGACGACTTTGGCTGAGATGTCCCGGGGTAGGTATGCGGGGGTCAAAAGGTCATATATCCGGTCGGGGCAGATCTAAGGGGATTAGGAGGGTCCTTTGGAAATTCCCGGGCAGGTGAGCCGGCCTTTGGGTGGAAGTACGGCGTAGGTTACTTTTCTTCTGATGGTGATGCTGGCCCTTCTGCTTCTGGTTGAATATTATTTTCCTCTTGTGAACTCCATGTGGTGTTGATATTATGGGGATGTCCTTTCCTGGTGTTGTTGGAAGTTCTGGTGTAATAGTGGCAATTCTGGCGTCATGTCTGTTGTTCGTAGAGGGCGTGGAAGTAATAGTAGCTGGTATATTGGTGCGGGTATTACTCATGGAATTCTGGTGGTGATCCCGTACACGTGGTTTGGCTATGCGTGTGTCTTTTGTTGCTGTTCATGCTTGGATGTTCTTATTTTCGGTCATGGTTTGGATATTCTGGTTCTCGTTCTTCTTGTTGGTAATGTGGGGTAATTTTGGTATATGGGGCATCATGTTTATCTTATTCCTTATTTCTCCCGTCTTCGGTATTGTTGATTTTACGTCAGTTTCTCCTTTGTCTTCCTCTGGGGCACGTTTTCTCTGATGATCGGGGCAGCCATTTTGTCTCTTTTGTTGATTGTTATTTTCCAGTGTTTTTTTTATTACTATGTCTTCTACTACTTTTATCTTCTTTGTGGGCGACTTGGCTCTGTTCTTCTTTCTCTCGTTACTCTCGGTGATGATGTGTGGGGGGGGGGGGGGGGGGGGGGGGGGTGGAACGTGGGACATCTTGGTTATTTCCTTTCCTGTTCTACATGATTTTGTCGTTGTTGGTTTTATTTTAGTTCTGCCTTCCTCCTTGTTCCTGAGGCGTTTTCCTACTTGTTTCATTCCTTATTCCTTGGGGTTATTCCTTTTCTTGGTTGTGGGGGTCTTTGTTAATTGTGTTATTTTAATATACATATTCATATAAATACATACATACAGTATATGTATATATATATATATCTATATATATATATGTATATATATATATATATATATATATATATATACAGTATACTGTTATATATACGATATATTATATACTGTATATATATATATATATATATATATATACCGTATATATATATATACATATACATATACATATATATATATATATATATATATATATATATATATATATATATATATATATTATATATATATATACCGGTATATATATATATATATATATATGTACAGGTATATATATATATATATATATACAGTATATACAGTATATTTACATTATTTCTTGGAAGGACCATATTACCAGTCTTGCTAAAGCAGCCTCCCAGAAGCTGGGTGTGGTCAACCTCCTCAAGGGGTTCTTTACCCCTGCACAGCTTCTTGCTTTGTACAGGGGCACAGTACGTCCTTGTATTGAGTATTGTTCACATGTGTGGGGAGGATCCGCTCACACCGCACTCCTAGACAAAGTAGAAAGGAAAGCCTTAAGAATCATTAACTCCCATCCACTCACCAAATCTCTGCAATCTCTCTCTCTTCGCCGCAATGTTTCATCTCTCGCTATTTTATCGCTACTAAAATAATCAGTGTTCCTCGGAGCTTTTCCAGTGTATAACACCTCCTCTACGTAGTGTATGTAGTACCCGCCTTGCAACACAATCCCACCCATACTCTGTGCAACTCTCCAACCCAAGAGTGAAACGCTATTCTCAGACTTTCTTCTATTCAACTGCTGAGCTCTGGAACTCTCTCCTAGAATCAGTCTTTCCCTTTTCCTATGACTTAAATTGCTTCAAACTCCGTGTGTCCAGGCATTTTAGCTCGAACTTACCTTGATTTTGGCCCTGTCACTCTTTCAACTCTGGGGAAGGCACTCGCTGCAGGTAGTTATGCCTTTTGTCTCCCTCATTCACATAGAAAACAATTTTATTTTTTTATTTTTTTTATTCCAACTACTCCCTCTCAGGCATAGGCTGAGAGCCTGTACATTCAACCGTTCATTCAACGGTGAAACCCTTGAGGTTTCGTTCCAGTCTAGGGAGTGAGACACATGTGAAGGACTTTGAGCTGCAACCAGCCCCCGTCATCTTGCCTTCGCAGGATGCACGGTGCCCGGTTACCCACCCACGGCTCGAAGCAGCCCCATCTCTGGAGCTGCTTCGGCTCTGTGCTTCTCTGTCTCACCCCCTAGACTCGGACTCTTACTCTCAGAACGGCAGCTGTTGAGCAATTTACTCACTAGGCATTGCCCCCCTGTACCATATTTTGAATTTGGGAATATTCATACAGTGCTATTTTATCAGGGAACAATGAGGGTATTTTTTGAGGCAATTTAAGTCATGGGATGAGGGAAAGAGAGATTGAGAAAGAGTTCTTAAGCTTACTCGTGGAAAAAAAAAGACTAGAAAAATTGATTCACTCTAGGGTTAGAGAGTTGGACAGAATAAGGGTTGGAGTGTGTTAATATACTCCGTAAGGGAGGAGGTATACACTGACAGAGCTCTGAAGAACATTACTTATTGTAATAGCGGTAGAAGAGTGAGAGAGAGGCAACATTGCGCCATGTAGAGAGAGATTATAGGGAATTACTAAGAGGAAGTGAGCTGAAGAAACGAAATACTTGTGACTCTAACCATTCCAGAAATGCAGAATTGATGGAACCTCCCCACACATTTTTTTTTTTCTATGTGATTGAGGGAGGCAAAAGGCATAACTGCCTATGCCCCCCCCCCCCCCCCCCCCCGCCCCCCATAGTTGCAAGAGTGACAGGGCCAAAATCAAGGGACGTTCGAGCCAAAATGCCTGGACACACAGAGTTTGAAGCAATTTAAGTCATAGGAAGTGGGAAAGACTGATTCTGGGAGAGAGTTCCAGAGCTCAGCTGTTGAGTAGAAGAAAGTTTGAGAGTAACGTTTCACTCTTGGGTTGGAGAGTTGCACAGAGTATGGGTGGGATTGAGTTGCAAGACGGGTACCACGTGCCCTACGTAAAGGAGGTGGTATGCACTGGGATAGCTCTGAATAAAAAAAAAAAATACTCGATACATGGGTGCACTGTGCCCCTATAGCCTACAGAGAAGGAAGCTGTGCGCGAGTGAAGAATCAAGGGAAATGGTTGAGCACACCTAATTTTGGGGAAGTTGTTTTTGGCAAGAATAGTGATATAATGGGGATAGTCCTGTGGAAGATTGTGACGGATAGATAGAAGGAGAAGTTGGGTTTGGGAAGATTAAATTAATAGGGAATTGGAGCCCTGTTTACTAATTGATATTAATATATCACTCTCTCGTTCCTTCTCTCTCCTAAGAGATAAGATAATATATTACCTCGAATCAAACAACCTAATCAAAGATAGTAAACATGGCTTTAGATCAAGTATGTCATGCCTAACATTTGATTGCATTCTATATTAAATTATTCACATACAACGATATGACGAAATCACTAGATATAATCTTCTTGGACTTTCAAAAAGCTTTCGATACGGTGCCACATTGAACACTAATGGCATACTGGAGAGGTTAGGTATCAAAGGTAAAATTTATTTTTTGATAAACAATTGGCTTACAGACAGAAGACAGAGAGTGGTGATAAATGGAGTGGAATCCGAGTGGGAGCCTGTCACTAGTGGAGTTCCGCAGGGTTTGTTCCTTGTACTGGTCCTGTTTCTCGTTTACATTAACGATATCGATATAGGGATAAACAAAATCATCGCCAAGTTCGCCGATGATACAAAGATAGGGAATACAGCCCTGACCGAAGAGGATAGAAATGCGCTGCAGGCTGATTTAAACAAGATAGCATAGTGGTCTGAAAAATGGCAGATAATTGTCAGGTGCTGCAGGTTGGTAGCAGAAATTAAAAAATACAAATATGAAATGAATGGCCAACAAATAAAAATAACAATGCTAGTAAAAGACATAGGGATACTAATATCTGAAAACCTAAAAACTTCCTACTAATGTATAGCAGCTGCAAACAAGACAAACGGAGCATTGGGCTTTATTAAACGAAAATGTACTTATAAACATGACAAATAATAGTGCCACTGTTCAAAAGTATGGTAAGGCCCCACTTTGAAAATGGTATGCAGTTCTGGTCACCTTATCTAAACAAGGACATTGTAAGACTCGAATCAGTGCAGAGTAGAGCGACGGAGATGATACCGTCGTTAAGAAGTAAACCATATGAAGAAAGACTTAAACAACTAAATCTGTGTTAGGTTAAAGATATAACCAGGTTAGGTAGAATAGTTAACCAATGTTAGGAAGACGTTTTGAGGTAAGTTCCTATATAGGTTGATTGTAAGGGTTAACCGTTTGGGAGGTTACCTTATGTAGTTATTGTAAGGGTTAACCGTTTGGGAGGTTACCTTATGTAGTTATTGTAAGGGTTAAACCGTTGGGAGGTTACCTTATGTAGTTATAGGTTGATTGTAAGGATTAACCATTTGGGAGGTACCTTATGTAGTTATAGGTTGATTGTAAGGGTTAACCGTTTGGGAGGTTACCTTATGTAGTTATAGGTTGATTGTAAGGGTTAACCGTTTGGGAGGTTACCTTATGTAGTTATAGGTTGATTGTAAGGGTTAACCCTTTGGAAGGTTACCTTATGTTATAGGTTGATTGTAAGGGTTAACCGTTTGGGAGGTTACATTATGTAGTTATAGGTGATTGTAAGGGTTAACCGTTGGGAGGTTACCTTAGGTAGTTATAGGTTGATTGTAAGGATTAACCATTGGGGAGTTTACCTTATGTAGGTTATAGGTTATTGTAAGGGTTAACCGTTTGGGAGGTTACCTTATGTAGTTATAGGTTGATGTAAGGATTAGCCATTTGGGAGGTTACCTTATGTAGTTATAGGTGATGTAAGGATTAAACCATTTGGGAGGTTACCTTATGTAGTTATAGGTTGATGTAAGGGTTAACCGTTGGGAGGTTACCTTATGTAGTTATAGGTTATTGTAATTGTTAACCGTTTGGGAGGTTACCTTATGTAGTTATAGGTTGATTGTAAGGATTAACCATTTGGGAGGTTACCTTATGTAGTTATAGGTTGATTGTAAGGGTTAACCGTTTGGGAGGTTACCTTATGTAGTTATAGGTTATTGTAAGGGTTAACCGTTTGGGAGGTTACCTTATGTAGTTATAGGTTGATTGTAAGGATTAACCATTTGGGAGGTTACCTTATGTAGTTATAGGTTGATTGTAAGGGTTAACCGTTTGGGAGGGTTACCTTATGTAGTTATAGGTTGATTGATGTATACTGGTAGGTTCACTGCTCTCCGTCCAGCTCTCTCGTAGATTGATAAATAAGATAGATAGATTTTTCTATTCTCATTTAGTAATAGTAATGGTGCCACCGTAACCTTATACCTTATACACATAGGTAAAGGAATTAAAAGCTCTGTATCCAAAACCAAATTGATTTATTCAAACAAAATTAGATTTAAAATATTACAAAGAGAATCCCCTAAGGCTAGAGGGAAACTCCCGGGGTTGTGATCGTCCCCAATGCTTGTGTATTAGTGTAGTCAAAACCTCCTCTCCTACCTTCACTACACACCTCAGGTTCACCCCAGGCACATGATCTTAACTTCTGATTCACGTGCACAGAGCCTGGGTGACAACCCAAAAGTGCCGGTGAGCTTAAAGGGCGTGAGAAAGGATCTGACATGGTAATAACTAGAAGGGAGGAAGTACAGGAAGTTACAATGAATTATTCTATGAGATTGTCTTAAATACGTAGACACTGTAAGTAAATCACCTTAAAATTATATGAGAGTTGAATATAATAAATCCTATAATAATGATTTAATCTAACATGTAATACGGCCCCCATTTAAATACTTGCGTTCCACCTCCACCGCAAGGCAGACACTTAAAAGTACATGAGAGTAAAACAAAATAAGTTAAAAACTAAAAAAATATTAAGTAGAATGGAATTTTAAAGTATTTTGTTAATAAAAATAAAATTATAGAAATGTACCAATACATTGGAACAAGGCATATATAATACATTGGAACAAGGCATATATAATACATTGGAACAAGGCATATATAATACATTGGAACAAGGCATATATAATACATTGGAACAGGCATATATAATACATTGGAACAAGGCATATATAATACATTGGAACAAGGCATATATAATGTACCAATACATTGGAACAAGGCATATATAATACATTGGAACAAGGCATATATAATACATTGGAACAAGGCATATATAATACATTGGAACAATGCATATATAATACATTGGAACAAGGCATATATAATACATTGGAACAAGGCATATATAATACATTGGAACAAGGCATATATAATAGATTAAAAACAAATTGAACAAAGCAAAAACAAATTGCAAAGACAATGTACAAACAAAATTGCAAAATAAAATACTAAAGGTAGTATTTCTAAAAAAAAAATCCCATTAAAGAAAACAAAAAACATACAAAGACTTGTAATAATTCAATGAAGTCTGCTGTAACTCGATTAACAAAGCAAAGAAATCAAATGCAAATATATAAAACACGAAAAATATACAGCTGCAGTAAACAAAAATCCTACCCACAGGAAAAAGGAATATCAGTACTAAACGCAGAATTCTACATAGGCTAAACGTGGTGCGTAACACAATACCTACCAAGTCTGATAACAAAACAAAAAATCATTTCGCAAAAGCAAAAAAAAAACAAAAACATTTAAGCCCGATGTAAAATAAAGGAATAACATCCTACCTATAGGGAACAAAATATCAATAATAAACACATACATCTACATACACTCGTAGTGTGCATAAGATACCCTACCTACTGTATGTTGTCAAAAAACATTGCGCAAAAAAAAAAAAAAAAAAAAAATTGTAATAATTATATTCAGCCGGTAGCTAGCCGGTACCTGTAACCTAATAATGCATTTCTATGGCCAATCCTATAACAGAATATAATCACACACTCATTGTTGCAAAAACAATTACAACTTACTGTAAATTAATTCTTATACAAAAGTCACTAATCAAATTCACAAAACCCATAATAATCAATAGTAAGGAATTACAATAACCAGCACATGAAATAAATGTCAGGCATAAAGCATCCAAACAAATATACCACACACGGGCAAACTAAAAACCACCAAGAAAAAAAAGCATTTTCAAAACCAAAAAACATAACTTGAAAACAAAAAACATAGAAGTTATATTAAGTACCCTACATACAGATATTAATAAATCAACTCCTACATTTTATTTTGATCATAAAATCTCACACAACATCCTATAAATGTTGAGGGAAAAGAAATCCATTCTCAAAGGTAATGACATAGATGGAATACACATTTCTTCTTTCAGTATGTCTGTGCTCCAAAGAACACCACTAAACAAAAACAAATCCACAGGATACTTGAAAACAAAGATGTATTTATTTTCAAAATCACTCATAAAAAAATAACTTCTCTTCCAAAAGATTTACAAGAAAATGTTATTCCACAAATATTTCTTTTCAAGGAAATATGCCAAAACAGAGATATCCAAACATCTATATATTGCAAATATGCCAATCCATTCAAGACAAAAATATAAATATCAGATGTTGAAACTCCGGGCCTAATTTGAATGTTATGAGATCTGTTGTTGCTCAAACTTCTTTGAGTAAAAATTAAAAATTTACTCTACGGAAATTGAACATTCGATTTCAATTCGATAAGATTGGGAAAATTTAGAATATTGAAAACACTTAACTAAACCCAATTGTACAGTAAGCCAACTCGTTATAAAACATGGACACACATGACTAAAATACACTGTGATCCGACCAAAATTAACTCGAAATAAACGTGAGGGAACTCTCAACTTTAATAAAATTCAATCGTAAACAAATAATAAGCCACAATATTAGTGAAACAAAGTCAACCGATATATTCACTCCTTAGCTGTAGCCAAAAGGCAAAACACGACTCACCAAAATGGTAAAAAAAAAAATGTAATAAACAACATTCATTTAAGCACTAAACAAAATTGTCAGAAAAAATACTGAATGAAATAAAAGTTATCTGATCGATTCCAAATAGATTACTTCATCACTGTCACACAACACACAATTAAAAGCTTCCAAAATCCAAATCAAACAAAACTCGAGAACAAAATCGCAGTCGAACGAAAATCGACAGTCCAGAAATTGGACTTATATTAAAACAGAAAGATGTTATAAAAACGCATAAATAAATTAGAATGAGTAGAAAACTTTACAAAACTTGCACAAATGAAAGAAAATATTATCTATCATCGTGTTAATAGAAGAATAAAAATGCCAGCGAGTGAAAGAAAACAAAATCTGAAATAAATAAGCTGGTAGCCGAAACTCGCAAGAAATACGAACTGAAATTAAGAAAAACAAAATTTGTACATACAATAAGAATGTTGCCACCGCGGCTTGAATACGGTAGCGTATTAACATCGCCATACAAAGCAGGTGAAATAAATTAAGTAGAGAGTGTACAAAGAAATTTCACTTCGCATATAAGTTCGATAAAACATCTACACTATTGGGAGCGTTTAAGAGCACTGAATCTGTACTCATCTGGACGTAGACAGAGAACGTTACCTAAGAATATACACATGGAAAATTGCAGAGGGTTTAGTACCCAAACCTACATTACTCTGATCAGTCATGAAATTCAGTGATAGGAGAGGCTGGGGGAAATGAATGCGAGAACAATACCCCAGGCATGAATAACAGGGTGTTGCTATGCGGGCTCTCTGCGAGAGGTTGGTGATCACACAGATGGCCCACGTCTCTTCAACAACCTCCCACGGCGCAGTAAGAGACATGATTGGACATCTCGTTCGGACAACTTCAAGAGACGCCATAGATGTCGAACTGCAAAAAGTGCCAACGACGACGGCCCAACTTCCTCGCAAGGTGAGAGAGCTGTCGATTCAAACAGTCTTTGTAATGGCACCCAAAATTGACACCACCCATAACAGTAGGGGCGTCGACGCCCCTGGGGTGCCGCATACTGAGAGGAGCGGCCGAAAACATCCCACAAGGTATACAAAGGTAAGGTAAATGACGCAATTAGAAAGAATACATAAACAGGTACTCAAATAACCTTGGTTGCCGCCCATAGCGAGATGCATTTTTTACAGTAATCAGTCACATTATGTGAGGTCGCCCCGAATTCCCTCGTTGCAAAGATAGCCAATAAAAATACTTTTAACACCATGAATATTGGAATCACGTTAAAAAACCACAGAAGTTCCCACAAACGAAATTAAACTCAACCGCCTACATTCAACTTGCAGGAGGAAAAAACTTAGGAGATAAAAAATCGCACAGAGATCAAAATTCACCGATCTAAAATGTACATGACAAATCAGAAACACTCTGTGAGACAAGGTTAGGCGAAGGAAACCATCTGGGAATTACCGAATAACGCATACAGTTTAAACATTGCAAGGGGTGAGACAGAGACGTGACTGTGCGAGCCTGTCAACCCGATCACAGTGAAAGGTCAGGCGGGCGCCACCAGCATCTCAGAAGACTCATATGAGAATACCGATATGAAATGACATGAAGACTCTTTGGAACTTTGACTCTGAAACGCACATGATGAAGTGTCCGCCCCCCATTTTCACTGACG
>CM064541.1:12584885-12758923 GCA_032716605.1 Paralithodes platypus
TTGTCTTGTATTACCCTGAAGATGTCTTGAGAGAATAGACGAAAGCTTGGTGTTCCATTGTTTCAATTTTACTCGCGAGTTTACTACATTTATAATCTCTATTTAGATATATATATATATCTGTATCCATATATATATAGATATATAGATAGATAGATTTATATATATATATATACAGGTCTATTCTTATATATATATACTATATCTATATATATATATACTTATATATATTTCTATATATATATCTATATATAATTATTATAATATATATATATATATACATATGTCTATATAAATATGTATTTTTATATATCCCTATATATGTACAGTATATATATATATATATATCTACATATGTATTCATATATATATATATATTTAATATATCCCTTATATGTATACCGTATATATATATATAAAATATATCTATATATATATCTAATTTATATCTTTATATATATATATATATATATATATATATATATATATATACATTAATATTGCTACTGTATGTGTATTACCTCGAACACGTACAGTACATACAGATGCACATATATTATACACACTCTCTCTCTCTCCTGTTTACTCCCCCCAACCCTGTACTTTACCTTTACCCACGGTCGGCTTTGTTCAAGGGAAAAAGTCAAACCACCACGCACACATTCCCCCCATCTCTCTCTCTCTCTCTCCGTGCTTGATAAAAAAAAACACAGAGAAATCTCGAATCTCGTTCAGCGTCCAGAAAACACAAAATTAGTACCATACTTAAAAATAAACCTTACAATGAGAGAAAAATTATAGCGAAACTCTATATGTTTTCGCTAAAGAAATGGAGAACAAGGGGACAGCTGATAGCGTTTAACTATTCGAAAAGGATTTAGTAACGTACCGCCACTAAACTACGTGAAGATAGCCAGAGAGATTTCCAAACGAGGGGAAACAATTTAAAACTTAATTGGCAAAGAAAGCGAACATAAACTACAGACTTTCTTTCCCCTCTGTATAATTTGGAAGTGGAATAAGCTCCCTAATTAAGTTTTTGTTGTTGTTGCTGTTCCCCAGGCTGTCTGGCGGAACAGCCCCACGTTTCCGAGCAAGGCCAAGGCCATAAATGAGCGGCCCAACAAAACCCCCCTGCTTACCACTACTAAAAGCCCAGTTGACCGACGCCAATCTAAGGCTGTTGAATGATGAGGAGGATGCAGGAACGCCTTGGAAACCAAAGCCCCACCCAAGGCCTTGCGTGCCCATCAGCAATTCTGAAGGGAAAGCTGAGCAGGCAAAGGAAAAAATAATGACGCCTTTGGCTCCCAATCTTCCACCCTCTAGGTTTAGCAGTAGGGTCAATCCACGGAAGAGACACAGTCACTTCTTATCTCGAAAATATAAAGGTAAAGGAACCGTCAGCTAAAGCTATGGGTTATGGCAGAGATCGTTCATCTCTGCCTCTGATAAAACCAGCCCATCACCACCTGACTAGAACCCAATCCTCTCAGCATCAGCTAGGGATAAGGCCCTTACAAATCCGCACCTTTGGCCGGGCGGAATAAACTCCGGATATTCAACTCCTTTCGTGGGATGGTTGGGCACGCCGCCCTGAATTAAGTATATAGGACAGTGGCTCAATAGGACATATTTAAAAGAGGAGGTTAGAGTTTAAACCATAGAGAGATGTTAAAATAAAACCAGTTAAGAGAAGTTGGTATGGAAAGATACAGATAATGATTACTGATAACACACGTGAAACCAGGCAGAGAATAAGAAGATAGAATTAACACTGTTGCAGTTGAAGAGAGCAGAAGGGGAAAAAAATAAAATAATAAATAGGTTGAAAGGTATTGCTTGCGAATCCTATTCCATTTCTAGCCAGTCTGTAAAATTCTCTTCAGACGAATTTCCAAGCCCTGCAAAGGTTATGCACTTCTGTTTTCATTGTACAGCAAATATGCAAGGATCAGTTATAGTTCTGTTGTTCCATGATATTCCCTAGACATCTTTTGTATTACTTGATTGTTCGTTTTCTTGAACCTATTTTTGACGAGACAATCAGTATATTGGTTCTCTTTTACTATACCCGATTCCTCAACATCTCTACCCCCGAAGATGAAATGCATGAATTGTACTGATACCATAAAATAATAACCCAGCCTTACCCATCCAATACCCATGCTTCAAAGCCAACCGCCAACATTACAAAGACCGGAGGTCTTAACCGCCCCAGCTTGCCCCCGCCACAACTACGTTCATTTAACACGAAATTGAGTAATATTCCACTCATACACAGATATCGTATTCTTACTTGTATCTCCAGCATAGCAACTTATATTACTGCTTAAGGTAATCACAGCTCGTCATTCCACTACACTTCTTACACCCGAGCTGCCTGAGCCAGCCACAGTCCAAATCCCAACCGAGAGAAGGAATGGAATGAGTCACTTGAGCACAGCAACTGTCCAGGTTCCTGAAGCACGCAAACCTTACTCTTTTTTTTTTCAGCATACTAAAGTTTTATTCACTTGTAAAAACATAGGTATCAAGTCGCTATTCTACTCAGGACGCAGCAAAATGCTAAACTTTTCCACACTCCTAGTCATCCTGCAAAAGGTATTCGACTTCCCACTAATCCTATAGTAATATCCTTGCCCAGCACCCCCTGCTTATTTCCTTACAACTACTGAATGTCAGATTATACACGCAAGTGTTGCGTGTTCACAAGTTGCCATGATCCCTTCTACCATAAAAGAATAGCAACATTTACTTGTTGAAACTTTGCCCAATCCCCATACTTATACTTTGAGTAAACATTGAGATAAGTCCGCCAATGTGGGACTGACATATATCTACAGTCTACCATAGAAAGAAGTCTCCAGACATCCCTTTTAAGTTTCACCAAAACCACAACGCCACAAATTCTTGTGCATTATCTCTTTTCATTCTTCCTTTCTCCCTCCGGAGCCAACACCAAAACCCTTAACCACGACGTGACCAACCAAAGGAAAAAAAAAAAACTAAGGAAAAACGCAAACACTGTTTGTCTTTCACCATAAGCACAGCCGACCATGGTTTCAGATAAATAGTTTTTTTTTTTCAGTGGTGCGGGGTTGGAATGGACAGGAATAAATAACAGAGAGGTTTACGTATTATATCTTTACATAGAGCCACAGAGGAGGAAGAGGACTGTAGGTCTGTATGGATGAGTGCACCATTCTGTACATGCATACTGTAGTGAGATGAGCATGCGAGGATGTTGGTTGGACATCATCCGTGTACTGTGAACGTCATTTGCACTGCTGTCAAAGTATCAAGCAAACATGGTTCTCTGTTTATTTGATCATGTAGGCCTAACCATCCGCAACCCAAGCTGTATTGTCAGCCTTGTACCAGTTCATAACGGAACCTTAGTGTTATGGGATAAAGTATGGGTATATTACAGTACAAGTAAGAAAAATAGAGCATGCAATGATAAAACAGTAAAGGCACCAATAGGCGCGAGATGGGTTGGGTCGATTCTCTGTTACTATCTGGGTCCTCTAGGTCAACCATGGATTAGTGAGCGGTCCCTCGCCCATGTTGACTCCCTTCTATAATGTTATATTAACCGCCGCAACGCAACCCCCCGGAACCGCACCCACCTGTTGACATCCCTTATAAATGTTTCATATTAACTAATCACCCATACAAGGCCATCTATTTGAAGGGCAAAGAAGCAACAAAAATTCCTCCCTTCAGTACGGATGGTATTCATTTGGAAAATACATTCTGCGTTAAGCCAATTAGAAGAAATTACCAAGTTGGTAGCGGGTAACCTGACCTGATTTCAAAAACATATAATATTGCCCCCAACAGATAAACTGAACTTTAAATTTAATAATGATATCCAAAGCGGAAAAGAAAGACAATAAATTGATTATATAATGCTGCCACGCACGGACTACTAAATATTATATTTAACTAAATTGAAACAGAATGGTATTCCCTGCTTTGAAAACGATAGATGATATTTTTGGTGAGAGGAGGAGCAACGAACATTCTTACAGAAACAAGTATATAAAGTCCGCTAAAGACACTTGTGCCACCGTTTTTGGACAAGGGCGATGGGAACAAAACAAACTAATCTATAATAGAGTTTATTGGCCCGAGAGGCAGGTCCTATTCGGGATTGCGGGACATAATAAGGGTATAAGTATAGGCTTGCGTCTTAGGAAAGGAGACAAAAAAAACATTTGTTGGCAAGCGTTGTCCATCAATTCGGCGTTTAATCCATTAACTAATCTCATTAATGTTTGTCAATGCTCAATTAAAGATTAAGATATGTATTGAGTTAATGTAACCACAAAACAAATGTATGAGTATCTCGAATATAAGGTGGTTGGAGAGGGGTACGATGTGTATGTGGTAGGTCGAGGGTGGATGATCAGCGTGTAGGTGGGATGGGAATGTGTGGACTGATGGTTTATTATCGTACAATATTAGAATATCTACGAGATGTTGAAATAAGTACGTAGGTAAAGTACTGTATCTATTCTGTTAATTTCCCATAAACAATTAAATACAACGGCGGAATACATGTTTACATTTGTTGAAAGGTTTAAGATGGCATATACATTATTGTTATTGCAAATATCGGACCCCGTTCTTCTTGTGAATCTTATAAATGACTCACGTACATAAGCAATGAGAAAAAGGTAGGGGGTGGGGGGGCATCTTTGCGTGATGAACTACACAAAGTTTCCCCTGACAGAAAACGTTTACTGTGGAGTGTAGGTGAGTTTAGATTTTTACTAAATAACTATATTAGTAGGTTTAGGGATAGTTCTTTCAGCCGAGAGGCCCAGCGCGGTCTAGGTCTATATGATCTGTGCCCCAATGAATATCTTTCCTCTCAACTTAAAACAGTAGGCTACCATAGTGCGGTTGGACGACATATGCAAATGATTAGATTAATATCCAAGTATTCGAGAAATTGGGATAATAAAGGTCGTACGTAGTCCGCCCCGTGTGCATAAAAACCTTTTAACCGTCCTCAGGTGAGAGTGAATGGATTTTTGTTTATTGGTATCGTAGATGGATTACCTTTTAATGTTTTGGAAGGTTAAATATTAAGGTGGCAAAAATATGTGCATGGTGATAACCCGTGAGAGGTTCGAATCCGGTGGTATCCATAAATACTTTAATTAATTTCTATTTTGGGGGTGTAAGGTGTGGTGGTGGAGATGGAACTTAATTAAAAATAATATAAACATTATATATATCACATTATATGTATACCAGGGTGTTGTACGCAGGTTGTGTGAGATTTGGATTTTGGTAGTTTCTGCCTTAACTGGAGAAGTTTAAGATCAAACTAACGACCTGCATAGAAGATTAATTGAAATTGGAGACATTACCACCCCCATATAACACCGAGATAAATTTATGAACAGTGTTTTATTATCTTTTATTATTGTAGCTCTTAGCTAAATAGACATGGATAGGTTATAATAAGGATTAATAGTAGTATCATAAACAACTTAAACTGTATCCTAGCACGTTCGAGCGATACTGTATGGAGAGCAGGTATACAATAGGTTTAGTTCGCCTTTTATTTAACTCAATGACAACTATTGATTAACATTTCTAAGTCCGTACCACAGATGAAGTGTTAGTTAAATATGTTCACAACCAAAACACTCGTAAAACACTTATACATTAACGAGTGTTTAACTATTGGAGTCGATGATGACGGACTCTAATTATGCCAAAAAAAAACACTTGCGACACTGTGGTGAATATTAAGTAGAGTAGCTGGTTGTAGACCTACTAAATGAATTTCCACACTTTTGCACACTAGTGGGAAGACGAGGGCCGCAGCCCTTGGGTCAATGGTTTAAAATAGTTCTTAATTCGTGAAATGCACTCTGAGAATTTTAGAAGCAGAGTCAATAGTTGTGAGATTTCTGGCTTCACGGTTGCCAGATGAGGAATTAAATAGAGTCAATAGCGTGTGGACTCCTTAATTTATTTCCTCACTTGCGCAACTAGTGGGGAATTTAGGCAGACTCCAAATGGGCGAACTCTACCTTGGATAATATACACTGGTGGTGAGACTCTAGGCCAGAGTCACTCTTGACGGACTCTAACTTTATATACAGTATATACCTCGGCACTGGTATCGACGTGTGCTAGTTTTCAATATGTACTCCTGAGCTAACACTTGGAGCTGGAGTAGTGGTGAGTTGAGGGAACAGCTTAGGGTCTTCTGAATCTCCGTTGGGATAACGCGAGTAGATAATAAGGTCATGACCATTACTATGTTCCTCGATCTGCCAACTGACCGTTGTAAGAGGTTCAAGGGACTCGGGGCGGTGTTTTAAACCTTTTAATTACAAATTTCCGCTAACATGTTGTTGGCCAGATGTACTAAGGACTTCTATATGCAGAGTGCCAGTTATGGTGTTTCGCAAAGCCCTGAACTATTCAAACGACCTTGATATGCCAAGTATCCTTTGATAGTTTGTGGAGGTGTGGTTTTAATAATAAGAGTAAGCTCCGGACATGTCCGTAAAGTATATTTTTAGTATTAAAGGTGCAACCTATTGTGGACCATAATGTTAGTACAATACCATGGTATGTGTAACAACAATTCCTCAATAGGAAGTTTTTATTCCAGCAGACTTTCCATGATAATGGGAATGACTTTTATCCTTACTTGAAAGGGAGGGTAATTTTAGGGGTATCACCACTAATATGATATGTTATGAATGCCCTAGAATTACTTGCTTGTTCAGGTTTCGTCGGGATAGTGACGAGTTGGGCTGAGATGTCCCGGGGTAGGTATGCGGGGGTCAAAAGGTCATATATCCGGTCGGGGCAGATCTAAGGGGATTAGGAGGGTCCTTTGGAAATTCCCGGGCAGGTGAGCCGGCTTTGGGTGGAAGTACGGAGTAGGTTACTTTTCTTCTGATGGTGATGCTGGCCTTCTGCTTCTGGTTGAATATTATTTTCCTCTGTGAACTCCATGTGGTGTTGTTATTATGGGGATGTCCTTTCCTGGTGTTGTTGGAAGTTCTGGTGTAATAGTGGCAATTCTGGCGTCTTGTCTGTTGTTCGTAGAGGGCGTGGAAGTAATAGTAGCTGGTATATTGGTGCGGGTATTACTCATGGAATTCTGGTGGTGATCCGTACACGTGGTTTGGCTATGCGTGTGTCTTTTGTTGCTGTTCATGCTTGGATGTTCTTATTTTCGGTCATGGTTTGGATATTCTGGTTCTCGTTCTTCTTGTTGGTAATGTGGGGTAATTTTGGTATACGGGGCATCATGTTTATCTTATTCCTTATTTCTCCCGTCTTCGGTATTGTTGATTTTACGTCAGTTTCTCATTGTCTTCTCTGGGGCACGTTTTCTCTGATGATCGGGGCAGCCATTTTGTCTCTTTTGTTGATTGTTATTTTCCAGTGTTTTTTTTATTACTATGTCTTCTACTACTTTTATCTTCTTTGTGGGCGACTTGGCTCTGTTCTTCTTTCTCCCGTTACCCTCGGTGATGATGTGTGGGGGGGGGGGGGGGGGGGGGGGGGGCTGGAACATGGGACATCGTGGTTATTTCTTTTCCTGTTCTACATGATTTTGTCGTTGTTGGTTTTATTTTAGTTCTGCCTTCCTCCTTGTTCCTGAGGCGTTTTCCTACTTGTTCATTCCTTATCCTTGGGGTTATTCCTTTTCTTGTTTGTGGGGGTCTTTGTTAATTGTGTTATTTTAATATACATATTCATATAAATACATACATACAGTATATGTATATTATATATATTATATATATATTATATATATATATATATATAGATATATATATATATACAGTATACTGTTTATATATACCGATATATTATATACTGTATATATTATATATATATATTACCGTATATAGATATACATATACAGCATAAAATATATATATATATATCTATATATATATATATATATATATATATATATATATATATATATATATATATATATACCGGTATATATATATATATATATATATGTACAGGTATATATATATATATATATATACAGTATATACAGTATATTTACATTATTTCTTGGAAGGACCATATTACCAGTCTTGCTAAAGCAGCCTCCCAGAAGCTGGGTGTGGTCAACCTCCTCAAGGGGTTCTTTACCCCTGCACAGCTTCTTGCTTTGTACAGGGGCACAGTACGTCCTTGTATTGAGTATTGTTCACATGTGTGGGGAGGATCCGCTCACACCGCACTCCTAGACAAAGTAGAAAGGAAAGCCTTAAGAATCATTAACTCCCATCCACTCACCAAATCTCTGCAATCTCTCTACTCTTCGCCCGCAATGTTTCATCTCTCGCTATTTTATCGCTACTAAAATAATCAGTGTTCCTCGGGAGCTTTCCAGTGTGTATACCACCTCCTCTACGTAGTGTATGTAGTACCCGCCTTGCAACACAATCCCACCCATACTCTGTGCAACTCTCCAACCCAAGAGTGAAACGCTATTCTCAGACTTTCTTCTATTCAACTGCTGAGCTCTGGAACTCTCTCCTAGAATCAGTCTTTCCCTTTTCCTATGACTTAAATTGCTTCAAACTCCGTGTGTCCAGGCATTTTAGCTCGAACTTATCTTGATTTTGGCCCTGTCACTCTTTCAACTCTGGGGAAGGCACTCGCTGCAGGTAGTTATGCCTTTTGTCTCCCTCATTCACATAGAAAACAATTTTATTTTTTTATTTTTTTTATTCCAACTACTCCCTCTCAGGCATAAGCTGAGAGCCTGTACATTCAACCGTACATACAAACGTGAAAACCCTTGAGGTTTGGTTCCAGTCTAGGGAGTGAGACACATGTGAAGGACTTTGAGCTGCAACCAGCCCCCGTCATCTTGCCTTCGCAGGATGCACGGTGCCCGGTTACCCACCCACGGCTCGAAGCAGCCCCATCTCTGGAGCTGCTTCGGCTCTGTGCTTCTCTGTCTCACCCCCTAGACTCGGACTCTTACTCTCAGAACGGCAGCTGTTGAGCAATTTACTCACTAGGCATTGCCCCCCTGTACCATATTTTGAATTTGGGAATATTCATACAGTGCTATTTTATCAGGGAACAATGAGGGTATTTTTTGAGGCAATTTAAGTCATGGGATGAGGGAAAGAGAGATTGAGAAAGAGTTCTTAAGCTTACTCGTGGAAAAAAAAAGACTAGAAAAATTGATTCACTCTAGGGTTAGAGAGTTGGACAGAATAAGGGTTGGAGTGTGTTAATATACTCCGTAAGGGAGGAGGTATACACTGACAGAGCTCTGAAGAACATTAATTATTGTAATAGCGGTAGAAGAGTGAGAGAGAGGCAACATTGCGCCATGTAGAGAGAGATTATAGGGAATTAGTAAGAGGAAGTCAGTTGAAGAAACGAAATACTTGTGACTCTAACCATTCGAGAAATGCAGAATTGATGGAACCTCCCCACACATTTTTTTTTTCCTATGTGATTGAGGGAGGCAAAAGGCATAACTGCCTAGCCCCCCCCCCCCCCCCCCCCCCCGCCCCCCATTAGTTGCAAGAGTGACAGGGCCAAAATCAAGGGACGTTCGAGCCAAAATGCCTGGACACACAGAGTTTGAAGCAATTTAAGTCATAGGAAGTGGGAAAGACTGATTCTGGGAGAGAGTTCCAGAGCTCAGCTGTTGAGTAGAAGAAAGTTTGAGAGTAACGTTTCACTCTTGGGTTGGAGAGTTGCACAGAGTATGGGTGGGATTGAGTTGCAAGACGGGTACCACGTGCCCTACGTAAAGGAGGTGGTATGCACTGGGATAGCTCTGAATAAAAAAAAAAAATACTCGATACATGGGTGCACTGTGCCCCTATAGCCTACAGAGAAGGAAGCTGTGCGCGAGTGAAGAATCAAGGGAAATGGTTGAGCACACCTAATTTTGGGGAAGTTGTTTTTGGCAAGAATAGTGATATGATGGGGATAGTCCTGTGGAAGATTGTGACGGATAGATAGAAGGAGGAGTTGGGTTTGGGAAGATTAAATTAATAGGGAATTGGAGCCCTGTTTACTAATTGATATTAATATATCACTCTCTCGTTCCTTCTCTCTCCTAAGAGATAAGATAATATATTACCTCGAATCAAAAAACCTAATCAAAGATAATAAACATGGCTTTAGATCAAGTATGTCATGCCTAACATTTGATTGCATTCTATATTAAATTATTCACATACAACGATATGACGAAATCACTAGATATAATCTTCTTGGACTTTCAAAAAGCTTTCGATACGGTGCCACATTGAACACTAATGGCAAACTGGAGAGGTTAGGTATCAAAGGTAAAATTAATTTTTGGATAAACAATTGGCTTACAGACAGAAGACAGAGAGTGGTGATAAATGGAGTGGAATCCGAGTGGGAGCCTGTCACTAGTGGAGTTCCGCAGGGTTTGGTCCTTGTACTGGTCCTGTTTCTCGTTTACATTAACGATATCGATATAGGGATAAACAAAACCATCGCCAAGTTCGCCGATGATACAAAGATAGGGAATACAGCCCTGACCGAAGAGGATAGAAATGCGGCTGCAGTCTGATTTAAACAAGATAGCATAGTGGTCTGAAAAATGGCAGATCATTGTCATGTGCTGCAGGTTGGTAGCAGAAATTAAAAAATACAAATATGAAATGAATGGCCAACAAATAAAAATAACAATGCTAGTAAAAGACATAGGGATACTAATATCTGAAAACCTAAAAACTTCCTACTAATGTGTAGCAGCTGCAAACAAGACAAACGGGTTTTATTAAACGAAAATTTACTTATAAACATGAAAAATAATAGTGCCACTGTTCAAAAGTATGGTGAGGCCCCACTTTGAAAATGGTGTGCAGTTCTGGTCACCTTATCTAAACAAGGACATTGTAAGACTCGAATCAGTGCAGAGTAGAGCGACGGAGATGATACCGTCGTTAAGAAGTAAACCATATGAAGAAAGACTTAAACAACTAAATCTGTGTTAGTAGGTTAAAGATATAACCAGGTTAGGTAGAATAGTTAACCAATGTTAGGAAGACGTTTTGAGGTACGTTGCTATATAGGTTATTGTAAGGGTTAACCGTTTGGGAGGTTACCTTATGTAGTTATTGTAAGGGTTAACCGTTTGGGAGGTTACCTTATGTAGTTATTGTAAGGGTTAACCGTTTGGGAGGTTACCTTATGTAGTTATAGGTTGATTGTAAGGATTAACCATTTGGGAGGTTACCTTATGTAGTTATAGGTTGATTGTAAGGGTTAACCGTTTGGGAGGTTACCTTATGTAGTTATAGGTTATTGTAAGGGTTAACCGTTTGGGAGGTTACCTTATGTAGTTATAGGTTGATTGTAAGGATTAACCATTTGGAAGGTTACCTTATGTAGTTATAGGTTGATTGTAAGGGTTAACCGTTTGGGAGGTTACCTTATGTAGTTATAGGTTGATTGTAAGGGTTAACCGTTTGGGAGGTTACCTTATGTAGTTATAGGTTGATTGTAAGGATTAACCATTTGGGAGGTTACCTTATGTAGTTATAGGTTATTGTAAGGGTTAACCGTTTGGGAGGTTACCTTATGTAGTTATAGGTTGATTGTAAGGATTAACCATTTGGGAGGTTACCTTATGTAGTTATAGGTTGATTGTAAGGATTAACCATTTGGGAGGTTACCTTATGTAGGTATTGTAAGGGTTAACCGTTTGGGAGGTTACCTTATGTAGTTATAGGTTATTGTAATTGTTAACCGTTTGGGAGGTTACCTTATGTAGTTATAGGTTGATTGTAAGGATTAACCATTTGGGAGGTCACCTTATGTAGTTATAGGTTGATTGTAAGGGTTAACCGTTTGGGAGGTTACCTTATGTAGTTATAGGTTATTGTAAGGGTTAACCGTTTGGGAGGTTACCTTATGTAGTTATAGGTTGATTGTAAGGATTAACCATTTGGGAGGTTACCTTATGTAGTTATAGGTTGATTGTAAGGGTTAACCGTTTGGGAGGTTACCTTATGTAGTTATAGGTTGATTGATGTATACTGGTAGGTTCACTGCTCTCCGTCCAGCTCTCTCGTAGATTGATAAATAGGATAGATAGATTTTTCTATTCTCATTTAGTAATAGTAATGGTGCCACCGTAACCTTATACCTTATAAACATAGGTAAAGGAATTAAAAGCTCTGTATCCAAAACCAAATTAATTTATTCAAACAAAATTAGATTTAAAATATTACAAAGAGAATCCCCTAAGGCTAGAGGGAAACTCCCGGGGTTGTGATCGTCCCCAATGCTTGTGTATTAGTGTAGTCAAAACCTCCTCTCCTACCTTCACTACACACCTCAGGTTCACCCCAGACACATGATCTTAACTTCTGATTCACGTGCACAGAGCCTGGGTGACAACCCAAAAGTGCCGGTGAGCTTAAAGGGCGTGAGAAAGGATCTGACATGGTAATAACTTGAAGGGAGGAAGTACAGGAAGTTACAATGAATTATTCTTGAGATTGTACAGTCCCACTCTTAAATACGTAGACACTGTAAGTAAATCACCTTAAAATTATATGAGAGTTGAATATAATAAATCCTATAATAATGATTTAATCTAACATGTAATAGGGCCCCATTTAAATACTTGCGTTCCACCTCCACCGCAAGGCAGACACTTAAAAGTACATGAGAGTAAAACAAAATAAGTTAAAAACTAAAAAAATATCCAAATTGAAGAAAAATCTTAAGTAGAATGGAATTTTAAAGTATTTTGTTAATAAAAATAAAATTATATAAATGTACCAATACATTGGAACAAGGCATATATAATACATTGGAACAAGGCATATATAATACATTGGAACAAGGCATATATAATACATTGGAACAAGGCATATATAATACATTGGAACAGGCATATATAATACATTGGAACAAGGCATATATAATACATTGGAACAAGGCATATATAATACATTGGAACAATGCATATATAATACATTGGAACAAGGCATATATAATACATTGGAACAAGGCATATATAATACATTGGAACAAGGCATATATAATACATTGGAACAAGGCATATATAATACATTAGAACAAGGCATATATAATACATTGGAACAAGGCATATATAATAGATTAGAAACAAATTGAACAAAGCAAAAACAAATTGCAAAGACAATGTACAAAACACAGTTGCAAAAGAAAATAGTAAAGGTAGTATTTCTAAACTAAAATTCCCAATAAAGAAAACAAAAAACATACAAAGACTCATTATAATTCAATGAAGTCTGCTGTAACTCGATTAACAAAGCAAAGTAATCAAATGCAAATATATAAAACACGAACAATATACAGCTGCAGTAAAAAAAAATCCTACCCACAGGAAAAAGGAATATCAGTACTAAACGCAGAATTATACATAGGCTAAACCCGTGGTGCGTAACACAATACCTACCAAGTCTGATAAAAAACATATTAAAATCATTTCGCAAAAGCAAAAAAAAAAAAAAAAAAAATGTAAGCCCGATGTAAAATAAAGGAATAACATCCTACCTATAGGGAACAAAATATCAATAATAAACACATACATCTACATACACTCGTGGTGTGCATAAGATACCCTACCTACTGTATGTTGTCAAAAAACTTTGCCTAAAAAAAAGAAAAAAAACTAAAATTTGTAATAATTATATTCAGCCGGTAGCTAGCCAGTACCGGTAACCTAATAATGCATTTCTATGGCCAATCCTATAATAGAATATAATATCACACTCATTGTTGCAAAAACAATTACAACTTACTGTAAATTAATTCTTATACAAAAGTCACTAATCAAATTCACATAACCCACAATAATCAATACTAAGGAATTACAATAACCAGCACATGAAATAAATGTCAGGCATAAAGCATCCAAACAAATATACCACACACGGGCAAACTAAAAACCACCAAGAAAAAAAAGCATTTTCAAAACCAAAAAACATAACTTGAAAAAAAAAACCTAGAAGTTATATTAAGTACCCTACATACAGATATTAATAAATCAACTCCTACATTTTATTTTGATCATAAAATCTCACACAACATCCTATAAATGTTGAGGGAAAAGAAATCCATTCTCAAAGGTAATGACATAGATGGAATACACATTTCTTCTTTCAGTATGTCTGTGCTCCAAAGAACACCACTAAACAAAAACAAATCCACAGGATACTTGAAAACAAAGATGTATTTATTTTCAAAATCACTCATAAAAAAATAACTTCTCTTGCAAAAGCTTTACAAGAAAATGTTATTCCACAAATATTTCTTTTCAAGGAAATATGCCAAAACAGAGATATCCAAACATCTATATATTGCAAATATGCCAATCCATTCAAGACAAAAATATAAATATCAGATGTTGAAACTCCGGGCCTAATTTGAATGTTATGAGATCTGTTGTTGCTCAAACTTCTTTGAGTAATAATTTAAAAATTAACTCTACGGAAATTGAACATTCGATTTCAATTCGATAAGATTGGAAAAATTTAGAATATTGAAAACACTTAACTAAACCCAATTGTACAGTAAGCCAACTCGTTATAAAACATGGAAACACATGACTAAAATACACTGTGATCCAACCAAAATTAACTCGAAATAAACGTGAGGGAACTCTCAACTTTAATAAAATTCAATCGTAAAAAAATAATAAGCCACAATATTAGTGAAACAAAGTCAACCTATATATACAGTCCTTAACTGTAGCCAAAAGGCAAAACACAACTTACCAAAATGGGCAAAAAAAAAATGTGAGAAAGAACATTCATTTAAGCACTAAACAAAATTGTCAGAAAAAATACTGAATGAAATAAAAGTTATCTGATCGATTCCAAATAGATTACTTCATCACTGTCACACAACACACAATTAAAAGCTTCCAAAATCCAAATCAAACAAAACTCGAGAACAAAATCGCAGTCGAACGAAAATCGACAGTCCAGAAATTGGACTTATATTAAAACAGAAAGATGTTATAAAAACGCATAAATAAATTAGAATGAGTAGAAAACTTTACAAAACTTGCACAAATGAAAGAAAATATTATCTATCATCGTGTTAATAGAAGAATAAAAATGCCAGCGAGTGAAAGAAAACAAAATCTGAAATAAATAAGCTGGTAGCCGAAACTCGCAAGAAATACGAACTGAAATTAAGAAAACAAAATTGTACATACAATAAGAATGTTGCCACCGCGGCTTGAATACGGTAGCGTATTAACATCGCCATACAAAGCAGGTGAAATAAATTAAGTAGAGAGTGTACAAAGAAATTTCACTTCGCATATAAGTTCGATAAAACATCTACACTATTGGGAGCGTTTAAGAGCACTGAATCTGTACTCACTGGAACGTAGAAGAGAACGTTACCTAATAATATACACATGGAAAATTGCAGAGGGTTTAGTACCAAACCTACATACTCCGATAGTCATGAAATTCAGTGATAGGAGAGGCTGGGAATGCGAAATCCCCCGGATGAATAACAGGGGTGCTATGGGCTCTCTGCGAGAGGGCTGGTTATCACACAGAGGCCCACGTCTCTTCAACAAACTCCCACGGCGAGTAAGAGACATGATGGACATCTCGTTAGACAACTTCAAGAGAGCCCTAGATGTCGAACTGCAAAAAGTGCCAGACGAGCCCATCCTCGCAAGGGAGCGAGCTGTCGCTTCAAACAGTCTACTGCACCAAATCACCACCCATAACGAGGGGCGTCGCGCTCCTGGGTGCCGCTAGAGGAGCGGCGAACACATCCAAAGGTATCCAAAGGTAAGGTAAATGACGCACTTAGAAATATAACATAAACAGGTACTCAATTACCTTGGTTGCCGCAAGCAAGATGCATTTTTACAGTAATCAGTCACTTATGTGAGTCGCCCGAATTCACTCGTTGAAAGATAGCCAATAAAATACTTTTAACAAATGAATATTGGAATCACTTTAAAAACCACAGAAGTTCCCAAAACGAAATTAAACTCAACCGCATAATTCAACTTGCAGGAGAAAAAACTTAGGAGAAAAAAAATCTCACAGAGAATAAAATTCAACGATGTAAAATGTACATTACAAATCAGAACACTCGTGAATACAAGTTTAGGGAAAACATCTGGGAATTACCGAATACCGCATACCGTATACACATTGCAAGGGTGAGACAGAGACTGACTGTGCGAGCCTGTCAACCCGATCACGTGACAGGTCAGGAGGTCGCCACCAGCATCTCAGACTCATATGAGAATACCGATATGAAATGACATGAAGATTATTTGGAACTTTGACTGAACGACATGATGAAGTGTCCGCCATTTCACTGACGATTTGACATGAGTTACACAACACACAATGACTAGCAGAGCTCATTTTATGAGACATAATTAACCCTCCCGCATTCGGTAACTTAAATATGTAACTTATGGTAAGGCCTTCTCTAATTTGCCATGAAATGTCAGGCTGGGCGAGTTTTCGAAGCCTTGTGTTTTTTCTGTATTTTCATCCACCAGAATGCTGTTTATTGTGATGTATCATATGTCAATGGAAAGAGGAATATTTATAGTACATGATAAAACATTTTTTTTTTTTAAATAAATCGAAATATGAAAGTGTAAATGAGTCCAGAATACAATTATTTCCATGCAATTGTATTCACACTGTCTTATCTCTAAATTGTGAGTGATGACTCTATATTATTTTTTGCTCAAATAATAGTATTTGTTCTCCTCTTTCCAAATCTGAAAACAGAAATTGTTTATCTTCAATAGTTCTCAAGCAGTGACCGAAAACAAAATTAATATGATTTTCATTTATATGGTTTATAAAATTTTCGATTTATTTCGTTACTACGAAGTGTATGATTTTAAATTTAGGCTATATGAATACGGCAAATAATGCTGATGAGTATAAAACAAACTAGAGGTTTCTACGACAAATACCTTTTGCGCTATGAATATTTGAAATGATGAGCCAAAATGCGAATATTTACGCTTCACCCGTCTCTGTTCCGCCGATGCTAGCCGGGTTCCGAGCCGTTCCCCACCTCGGCGTTGGTTTATTTGCTCGGATACGTATATAACTGTTTATATCAACGTTATCGGAAAATTATGCTCTTTCTAATGGTGAAAACCAAAATAATATAGCGTAATTGGTTCGCGAGCTATGCGCAATTGTTTCCATGCATTGTTATTGTTATGTAAATATATGAGAATGTTTATACAGTTGTATATCTTTTCCACAATGTACAACACTTATATAAATACATATATATATATATACAAGGTGTCAAACAAATATAATGAATGGTAACAAAAATATGTGTATGTGTGTGGGTATCTAGATATACTGTATATATATATATATATATATATATATATATATATATATATATATATATGTATGTACATACGGTATACATACAAGGTGTCATAAATATATATATATATATTTATGTGGTATATATATATAAAATAAATAAAATACAAATATAAATAAAATAAAATAAATAATATTAAATAAATAACAACAGTAATAAATAAAATAGATAAATATATAAATAAAATAAACATATAATAGTAATATAAATACTCAATTATGGGCCTTGGCCTTGCTCGGGACTTTGGGGCTGATCTGTTAGATACCCTGGACAACAAGAATAATATACCTCTATATATACCCTTCCTGTTTACCTTTTATATCATTCCTTCCTTACTTGATAATGCTGGTTGTCCAGTGAAACGCGTCGTATATCCTGTATCTTCATGTACTTTAATGTAACCCTGTACCACCATGAATTTTGCTCATCTCCTTCATCTAATTCCTGCCACCCAGCGAAAACTCATCAGAGACCTGGAAACTTTGAATAATAAAATTTCCAACGCAGAAATTGCCATTTCTTTCAACCTCGTATGTATTAAAGAAAATTTATTACCTGGCTTTACCAACATATATATATATATATATAATAAATAAAATAAAAAGTATAAAAATAATATAAATACTCGATTATGGGCCTTGGGCTTGCTCGGGACCTTGGGGCTGATCCTCTAGACACCCTGGGGAACAGGAATAACAAAACAAATATATACGGTATATACAGTATATATATATAAAATAAATAAAATAAACATAAATAAAATGAAATAAATAAAATAAAATATATGAAAACAATAATAAATCAAATAAATAAATATTTAAATAAAATACAAAATATAATAATAATATAAACACTTTATTATGGGCCTTGGGCTTGCTCGGGACCTTGGTCTGTTATATACTGTATATAGGCTATATATAATATATATATATATATATAATATTTACTGTAATATAACTAAAATTCCATAGAGTACTTACCATACTTCCTGTAAGCATTCCTGTGACATCTTCGTGATTATAATGCATTTATTTCGTAGGCAGTATTTATTGATAAATATATTTGTCTTTCAAGCAAAATATAGTGTAAACTCATCCATGATACCTAGACAAAACTGCATCAATACTCAAGGGGTTAACCAAGATTCACTCCCCTCAATCACCAAAAGTCACAAGTAACATTTTATATACATACAGTATATAGTTCGAATTATTCACTAAACACTTTCACTGGGTAGATGAAATAATCCATAATTGCCTGCCTATAGCTAGGCATGGTGGGCCAGAGGGTGGGAGCCCAGAATTGAAAGGGCCGGGACCCTGCCTCACAGTCTGGGGGCCAGGAAACTACTGACTTAACAAAGGCCCGGGCTTCTCAGAGAGGGACGCTATGGGGTTGCTAGATACTTCCTTTGGTAACTTACTAATGCCTAACTTACCAGTCCAAATTGCGTCATTATCGAGTCATAAAATTATTTTTGGCGAATATTTCTAACTTACAGGTGGCATTATGACGCGATTGCGTCATACGAGCACTCTTCGAGGGGTGGCGTTAGGACGCGATCGCGTCCTAAAAATACGGGAGGGTTAAGACATTGAATTTCTCTCCCTAGACATGTGTAAGAAACGTAATAAGAAGTGAGTTGGAAGTGATTAGACTAATTGAATTTGCACAAACAAAAATAAATTATGATTACGACCGTGAAACAATATCTATAGATGTTTGAATCTCAATATACTATATTATACTGAATTACACACATTTAACACTCAACGAGCGGCTAGGTCGGTAAATTCTACTACTGAACCTGCCAAGCGGGTGGTTTTACCCTAAACGAGCTTATTTCCGTGCTCTTTTTCATGCATAAACAAGAGCGAGAGCGTAATACAATTATGTATCCCTGAAAGGGCGTTAATTGAGCTTTCCAATGACACCTGAACCATCCTTCTACGATCACTGGTTGTCTTGCAACGATCGTGCAACCGAAGGGCAAAATCGCTAAAATACGGTCATTTCGTTACATAATTACGTGTGTAGTGAGGGAGGGAGGGTGGATGTGTGTGTAGTATATGTTAGTAGGCCCACGGCAACCGTGGCGAGCGGTCATGAGGCAACCTATGCTCCTCCCGTCGCTCGTCTCTCTCTCAGAGCCAATATTGCGCCAAAATTGCACACGGACTTAACCCTTGTCTAGCGGGGGGTTTTGGGCTTATTTGGGCATATTCAGGCTCTTCTGAATGATAAATCAAGTATCTGCATGAAAAGAAATGTATTCAGCAAAATACTAGGCACTAAAAGCTTCAAAATGAGACCAGAACGAGCTACGTAGCACTCGTGGTTCTCATACAGTGGTACCACCAACATGGGAGTTTAGCGTATAGCGGTATATTTTTCCCAGCTATGCTCACTACTGGGTACACTGCCGGCCTCTCGAGAACACAGGGAGGGTGAGTTAGCAGGCGGCGGTAAGCCCTGGGTGTCAGCCGTGTGGCCTTCTGCGCTCCCAGCCATTTGCACTCTATTTTAACCCTTTAAAAGCCTTAATAATGCTCCTAACTTGCTGCTTTTTGGATACGGACTTAAGTCGGGCCCTGCTCTTTAAGTGTTAAGTCGGGCCCCGCCACATAGTCCTTTCTTCTCCATACGGACTTAAGTCGGGCCCCGCTAAAGAAGGGTTAAATACACTTTGAAGTGATTAGTGATGTTAGCAGATTTTCTATACCGAGAGTGAGTTGAGGAGCGAGTGGTGGTAGAGGTGAGAGGTCAGCAACACTGTTGATCAACACGCTGACTCGCTCAGCTGACGCACACAGTCCGCTCCCAAACAAAGTCGCCTCCCTGCAGCCAACTCGTCCGACTCGTCAAATGCCCACTCAGGAATCGCCGTCGAAAGTTGAACTCGTAGAGTTGATGAATGAAGAACTGCTAGATGGTTTAACTTAACGGATGTGGTTGGACATGAACGGAGATAATGAACAGGACGTTCTAGGACAAACTAGAGAAGGAAGAGAACATATCATCGCATGTGCCAGCCGAACACTAAATCCAGCAGAAATCAACTATCCAGTAGCCAAAAGAGAATGCCTAGGTATCATTTGGGCCTTGCAACACTTCAAAGCTTACCTAGTAGGTGTCAAGGTCACCATCATCACCGATCACCACGCCCTCAAATGGCTACGCAAATCTGACACCAAAAACGCCTTGACCGTCAGGTGGCGAGAATCATGAGAAGAGCTTAACTTTGAAATTGCTTATCGACCAGGAAAGCTCCATACCAACGCTGATGCTTTATCCAGACTTCAAACTAACCCAGCCAAGGACACCTCCAGCCAGAACACTGAGATTCAGCCAATTTTACCAATCCATCATCAAGACTCATTAGATCAAGACAAACAAGAACTGCTTAAACAATTTCAACGACAAGAAAAACTAGGCTGGATGCCTAGAAGTATTTTCTCCCAACTCACCAGAAGAGGAGATAATTTGTTCATGCTAGACGTAAACATTGTTATAACACCCAATGCAGCACTCTCGACTATGCAATCCATCCATATGCACAATGGCATTCATTTAGCCCAGAGGAAGTTAACTGCTACCTTCCAACAAGTGAACTGGACTCCCTCTCCTTACATCACAGCTAAAAGAAGTACAGAAGCCCGCAGAGCCTGTGCATTGGGCAATGACAGGACCCGTACAGCCGGACCTACAGGAAAATGAGTAGCGCCCAAACCATGGCAACTTCTAGCAGTAGATGTGATGGGACCCATGTAATGAAATCAAGGCTATAAATACATTATCACTTTTGTTGACACATTCTTGAAATATTTAATTGCATGTCCAGCAAATGAACATTTCGCTTTAGCAGTAGCTGAAGCAATGATACAGCACGTTTTTCCTTATTTTGGATTACCTGAAGCTATTCATTCGGATAATGCCCCTGAATTCACCAGTCACATATGGTCCCAACTATACCAGATGTGTGGATTCATAATTAGCCACTCCTCCCTGTATTGGCCTCAGGGTAACTCAATTTGTGAAAGAAGCCACCGAACAATTGCAAACCAAATAAGAACACGCCTGCAACAAATGAACACAAACGATTAGCCCAGCCAATTGAAAATAGTCCAGTGGGGGATAAATACCTGCCCCAGAAAAGACGGAATTTCACCCCATGAACGTGTGTTTGGAGTACCACCTTTACTCCTACCTCTACGTCATCTGTCTGTCCCTTACGAGCCCTCTTCAAATTTTGACCAATCTTTAGTACATCTAAAAAACCGCCTTCGACAGCTGCAATATATCCAAGACCTACAACCTGACGGAACAGCCAAAGTTAATCTCCACCATGTCGGCGATCTTGTCATGGTTGCTCAACTGCCAGTGCCATCCAAACTCAAACCCAGATATCAAGGTCCTTTCGAGATCTCAACTGTTCCAAACTGTTACCAGGTTACCATTAATTATTTTGGTGAGTCACGCACATACCGAAATAAATATATACGTAGGTTTCAACCCATTGATGAAAATATGATTATGCTTGCTTACCCCAAAGATGATGACACATTGCTTGCAGCTAATGACCAGAATTTAGGATCCACAGAACCATTGACACCTCCCACTCTTCCACCCATCTCTCCTCCACGATTAGCTAAACCAAATTTTGTTCCACCACCTATTCAACCAATAACTAAACCTAATATCAACCAAAATCCTCTTGCACTATTTTTTCCCTCACACACCTTTGGCTCTGAAACTCCCCCCTCCAATTCCTAAGCAAATTGTCTCTGCACCTCCTCAACTTCCTACTCAATAAAACAAGACTGTCTCTAAACTGAAATCAACTCCTCCCATTACCTCACCTGCCTACAGCTTACCTGTTTTTCCTGAATCACCCTGTCCTTTACCTAGCATTCCAGCCATAAATATCATTCCCTCGCTAGAATGTCAAACTTCTCCTTCACTGTCTGAAACGTCATCAACGTTACCCACTCATCAAGATACCCAACCAACAAATCTATCTAATCAAAACAACTGTCCAGACTCGTAAGTAACTCGACAGTTTAGGTTAACCCGGGAGCTGCGGGGAGACTCTTAAGAGTTCCCCCGGCGGACTGCGGGGAGACTCTTAAGAGCAGAGCCTTTGAACGCGTACCAAAACCGCGCGTTTATAGCCAGGCGGCTGAAAATTGGTGTGGGTATAGTACTACATGTCAACTCTCGACACCACCCCGCCAAACGCTCGCCCCGCACTCGTGCAAGCACCACCGCGCCAGTAACCACGCACTAGTCATGGAGCCCACACGTCCCTCACGCTCGCTCCCTGATGACACAACCAGCCCTCCTTCTGATGGTGTTAGCCGCCGTGGAAGGCAGAGGGTGGCTGCTAAAGACCCTAGCTACCAGTACGACACGCCCTACAGCTCGGAGGACGAAACACCTGCACCCAAAGCACGAAAAACACGTGCAAGCACGAGAAAGGTACAGAGGTCATTGGTGTTTCGGGACACTGCCACCACGACCCAGGCCACTGCAACAACCACTACCACCACCACTGCCACCACTGCCACCCCTGCCACCCCTGCCACCGGTACCAGCGACGCAGGAGGCCGCCCTGCTGCCCCTGCCACCCCTGCCACCGGTACCAGCGACGCAGGAGGCCGCCCTAGGGCTGCAGAACCTGCGGGGGCAGGAAAAATTAAAGGCACGGGCGTAGGGAAGAGAACCCGTACGCCAGCCACAGTGCCCCTACCACCACCACCACCACCACCATCCGCCCCTGGCCTGGCTGACCCTGCCGCCCCTGCTGCCCCTGCCGCCCCTGCCGCCCCTGCCCAAGGAACAGGGAAGGGGAAGGGGAAGGGGAAAGGGAGAGGGAAAGCGACTGCTGGCCCCGCTGGCCCTGGTGTCCCTGCCGGCCCTTCTGCCCCTGTTGCCCCTGCTGCCCCTGCCGCCCATGCCGCCCCTGCCCAAGGAACAGAGAGAAGGGCGACAGGCACCACCATCATCTTGCCATCAAGGCCACGCACCACTGCTGCCCCTGCCGCCGACCCTGCCGCCGCCCCTGCCACCTCCTCTGCTGTCCCTGTCCATAAGACTCCCGCACGTGCAAAAGTGACCCGGAAAACTCTGACACCATCAAAGTATGCCGCCCTGCTGTTTGATGGTGATTCGCAGGACATTGGCAGCCCAGGTTTCGACGACGAAGCCCTAGCACGGGACCAAGGGTGGGGGGATTTGGGAGTGGACAGTGGGAGTGAGTCCGACGTCGGTGACGAGAATGAGGAAGGGCATCGTCTGTCAAGTGAAGAGGAGGGTGATGATGATGATGCAGTGCTGTATCGCGACCATGGAAGCGATATTTCAGACGATGAAGCAGACGCAGACGACATTCCGATCCCTGAGCTGCCTTCGTTCGATTGGTCTGACGGGGTCAATTTTGTACCTGACGTGCCCCAGTTCAATCCTGGGACGTCAGGAACAACTGACGACTGGCCCTGTGACGATCAAGCGAACGAAAGCGACTTCTTCCTCGCTTTTTTCGACATGGAGGTAATGACGTACATCGTTGCCCAAACAAACGCCTACTACAGGGGGGTGTTTGGCAGATTGGACGTCCTTTCTCCAAAAGCGAGAATACGAGGCTGGGTGGATACGACTGTGAAAGAATTTATGACGTTCTTTGCCTTGTTGTTCCTCATGCCTCTGATCAAGAAGCATGTGTTGCAACACTATTGGAAGCACGACCCTCTCATCGCCACCCCAACTTTCAATAAGTTCATGACTCGTGACAGATTTTTGTTGCTGCTAAGATTTATGCACTTTGCAGACAACGAAAATCCTAACAGGATTGACAGGATATGGAAAGTTCGGGATGTGTTCACCATGTTGTTGGAGTTTTACCCCTTCCTCAATTTGGTGATTGATGAGTCGCTCGTGCTCTTCAAAGGACGTCTTGTTTTCAAGCAGTATATCCCCTTGAAAAGGCATAGGTTCGGAATCAAGCTCTTGACATGATCGTGTACACAGGCACTGACATTGACATACCGAAAGCCGCTGCCAATGACCCCATGGGCATGTCAGGTGCCATCGTCAGGAAAATGTTGGCACCTTACCTGGGCAAAGGCCACATCATCTACACTGACAACTGGTATACTTCTCCTGCTCTCTGCCAGTTTCTTCATGACAACCAAACGGGGTCATGTGGGACTGTCAGAAAGACAAGAAAGTTTATGCCAAAGTTCACAGGTAATGTCATTCCTCTCACAGATGCCTCCTCCAGTGACACACCTTCAGAAGACGACCTGGCCCAGGAACACCGCGAGAGGCATGTGCGAAGAAGGCGACGAAAGGGGCAGAAATACAAGCAGCTCGAGAAGTGTGGGAAACTGATAGCCCTGAAGTGGAAGGATAAGCGAGACGTCCACCTGCTTTCCACCGTCCACACAGGTGCCCAGATGGATTCTGGCAAAATCCACTACCGAACCAGGAAGACAATCTACAAGCCCGACATGGTAGTGGACTACACTAAGAACATGCGCCTGGTGGACAAGTCTGACTGTCAGCTGTCAGGTGTTGAGTGTCTGAGGAAGACTGTGAAGTGGTATCACAAGCTCTTCCTAGTTGATATCACGATGCTCAACGCCTACAACTTGTGGTTGGTGAAAAAGGATATGGCCCCAAACCAGAAGCTGAAATTCCGGGAGTTCGTCTACAACGTCTCATACCAACTCCTGGAGAAGTATGGCACCACCACTCACAGACGTACGGCATGGCGTGGGGATCACGTTCCTGACCGCATCTAGCTGGGTGTCGAAAGACACTACCCCATCAACACTGAGATGCTTGGCACTCGTCACAGGCAGGCGCAGTGCACCGTCTGCAGCTCCAGTGTCAGGAAACCCCAGGAAACCTCCAGTGTCAGGAAAGCCGAGTGCAAAGTTCCACTCTGCCTGGGTGACTGTTTCAGGGACTACCACACCTTCAAGAATTATTGAGTGTCGCCCTGCCCTGCCCTGCCCTGGACTTGCCCTGTGCCCTGCCCTGGACTCGCCCCCTGCCCCGCCCTGTCCTGGACTCGCGCCCTACCTTACCTGACCTGACCTAATTGATCACGCTACCTCATAATGTAACATATATATTATATAATGTATAAGTTCCAAAGATGTCCCTGTGATATAGCTTTTACATTATATAATTGTATGTTTCATTATTTAGTTAATAAGTTTCAAAGATTTACATGTAATATGCCTTATTTTTTTAGTATATCAATATATATGTTTGTTATTAGCCAAAGTAATGTGTATATAATTATTTTCTTACCTCAACTGAATTGTACAAAAATAAATATGTTTCAACAAATCCTGTCAAATACTAAGATAATAAAAAAAAAACAATAAAAAAAAAAAACACAAGGTCATGTCATTATATTCTTACAATATGATATATTCTATGAATATTTCATATTGTTTGAATACAATGGCATGATCTTGTAAACAATTTTTTTTATCAAAAATGTTCTAGACAATATAAAACCTTCCCCATAACCCCCTCCTGGATTCGATCACACAACCCTACCACACTTTGAGTTTTCCAGTCCGCGACCTTACCAACCATGCCACAGGAGCTCATACCAAATATCACTCAAAACTTTGTGTCTACAATCGAAATGACAATATACAAAAAAAAATGAATTATCTTTCCAATTTACGTTTGTAAATTGATGGGATTATCAATTATATCATGCCAAGGTTTATAAAAGTTTGTCTCTGTCAAGAATTAGTAATTATATAACTTTATTCTGTCAAAAATTGCCCAAACACTTAGCAAAATTGCCCCTCTCAGTGCGACTCCACTCATTTTCACACGGTCAAGCGGTGACCCTTGCCGCTCCTTTATGCCCCAGCTACACCAGCAACAGCAGCTCTGTCTGGGAACAAAATTTGTATAAATACAATAATGGATAAAATACTCTTCACAAATACATTTGTATTGTATAATATTGTAAATAAAAAAGAATAATAACTGTGTGGGTGTCGAAAATTGCTCAACCAGCTTTCTTATGTCTCGCCTACGCGCGTATATTGGATTATACATAGTCATGACTGTCATACAAATAATTGCAGTAGGTCTCGAATATACATTTAGATTGCATATTACTTGGAAATAAATAAGTAAACGTTTCTCTGGTGGCAATCTACCCTTTCGCAAGTGTAAGGAGACACCATTCTATATTTAGCCCTTTATCACAAAAGGCAATCTGCCTGTGTTTACTGACCACCGTCGCTGGTGGTCTATAATATAGTACTTTATTTACAGTCAATGGCCTACATGTTTCTGTGGTACTTCACATGTGTCTAAAATGCAATGTCTGCTTGCATAAAAATGCAATTCTGAAGTCCATTTATACGTACGACATACGCATGTCTCAGTTTCTATCTCTCTCTCTCCATTCCTGACTCATGTTATTGTAGACCTGTTGGTGGCAACGAACACCAGACATCTGGTAGACATAAGGTTCAAAATACCAAGACATCCATACGCCTCGGGCGCCTCCACAATTATCACAAAGCTGGTTATCTATCTAGAGATCTGCCTGACTTCCATCTCTCCACGACTCACTCACTCACTCACTGCACCCCTGCATGCCTCCCTCCCACCCACCCACCCCCAACCAACCCTTTCAGGCTTCCGTCTGCTAGAAACACATTCACAATTTGCGTAAATATCGCATCAATTGGGCTATATGCGGTATATTCCTTGTTATATGGGACGCCTACATACGTACACGTCTTTATTATAGCATGACAGTGCTCTAAATACAAGATTTACGTGATATTTATGGCGTAACACACCCTCTCCCCCTTTTATTCCCAGCACAACTCACTCACATCTTGGTTCACGCATAGAAACTCATTGATAATGTGCGTAAATATCGCATGAATTGGTCTATATGCGGTATATATTTTGATATATGGCACGTATACATACGTACAAGTCTGTATTATAGCATGACAGTGCTCTACGTACAAGATATAAGTGATATGTATGGCGTAAACCACACTCTCAGCTCATAAATTGCCGCCAAACCTCCAACACATCTTCATTCCCGCCTAAAAATTATCTTATAATTCCCTTATATATTGCAATTTTTGGTCACTATGAGGCATATTCATTGTTATATGGGTGGCCTACACACGTATACATACTCTACATAGCCTAAAAGGGCTCAAAAAAGGAGATATACGTGATAATACGCGGTAACCCACCCCCTCCTCCCTCTCCTTCTATCCCCTGGGCGCGTGAAAATCCGGCAGGGAAATCTCGCGCGGTGCCATTCGCTCCACATTTTTCAACTACGGACCGTTCCCCCACCCCCCCCAGACATTTTTTGGGGGGTCAAATATATATGGGCCGATGCACGCAAACATTCCCTACACGATGATGTACTTTTTATCGAAATTGGCAATAGGTCCCAAACTCATCATAGGTGCGCACAGTCTTACCCTGTAGAAAACCCCCTGTGCGCCGCGGAGAGGTTAAGTAAACATACTGGAAGTTCAAATTAGGCGCCAGTATTAGGTTAATTAAGTTATATATCTTTATAAAAGATATGTACTATTTCGTATTAAGTTTCTATGAGTTTATCATCCATAATTATATCGGGTTATCTATCTATCTATCTATTGCCTGACGCCGTGATCCCCGAAGGGATGGCCACGAACGAACCGCCCCCATGCACCTCTGTCCCCAGTCATTCGACGCCCCTACCCCCAACCAGCACCACCTTTGTTAATGTACTTCCTCACTCCATCCTTCCACCTCTCATTCGGTCTACCTCTCCCTCTCTGTCCCTCCACCTCGCTCTCGTACACCCTCTTAGTCATTCTCTCGCTTTCCATACGTTCCATATGGCCGAACCATCTCAAGTTGTTCCTTTTCACACTTTCCAGCACATCTACCTCCACACCACACCTCCTTCTTACTTCCTCAGAAGTCTGTCTATCCCTCCATGTAACTCCGCACGCACTTCTTAGGTAATTCATTTCCACTGCTCTCACTCTTGGTCTGAGTCTCTCAACCAACGTCCATGCTTCGCTTCCGTAAGTCAGTGTTGGGATTACCACACTGTCATGCAAGGACTTCTTCACTTCCATACTGACCACCCTATTTCTTGTTACTGCTTTTAGCGTTCCTACAACCCTCTTCCCCTGTTGTACCCTCTCCCGCACTTCTTCATCCATAGTCCCATCTTTACTCAACACACTGCCCAGATACTTAAAAGAGTTGACGTTCTCCATAGCCTGACCGTTCAGCTTCACCTCACACTCTGTGATTTCACCCCTTTCGAAGACCATAACCTTGCTCTTCCCCGCATTTACCTTCAAATTCCGTTTTCGCACACTGTTCCAAACTCATTTACCAGACCCTGCAACTCCCATTCATTATCACTCATCAGAAATGTATCATCCGCAAACAGCAGTATAGGTAGCTTCCACTCAATTCCCTCCCTTTTCAGCGATACACCAACATCCACTGCTCTTGATAGTATTTCTTTCATGACTCCATCCATATATACAGTAAACAACCACGGGGACATCACACACCCCTGTTTCAAACCAACATTCAGGTCAAAGAACTCATTACAATTAATCCATTATATCTTGTAGATAGTTAAATGACGCATTGGTGGATATGAACTGCGCATGCGTAATTTTTGGACAAGCGGGTTGCTTGCCGGGAAGAGACAGACTCGCTTTAGCTATGACCTTTAGAATACAACCACCTGTTTCATGCTAAGTCACTCTAATTCTTATCTCCTAGTGGCCACTATACCTTCTATCTATTCCTAATTCTATCCTTGAGCTATCCATCACTATCAACGTTTAAAGTAAGTTAACTCTTGTAGGTTTATAGGTAAATTTCACGTTTACTCTTGAATTCTTACAAATTGGTCCTTCGAACCTCTGAACTTTGCCTTATGCTAACTTTTCTTCCTTGTATTTTCGTTCTCCTGCTTTCCTTTTGTCTATTATTTCCTAGCTATTCCTTCTTTTTGTTCCCTGTTTCCACTTCCCTAGTGTCCCCTGTATCCTTATGGGCTGTTGATTCTTGTCTGTGGCCTAATTTGCGCCGGGTCCCGCTTGTTTTACCCGACCATATGAGCCGCCGTCATGTGTTTCCGACCGGTGCTTTTGGCGGGGGGGTTGGGGAGGAAGATTATAAGCGTGTGATCACTGTCTACCCCAAGCCTATTAAAAAAGTGTCTATTTTAGGACATAGCTATGTCAAGGATATTTATGTGGAAAAGCCGGTGTACCACCCATTCTTCCAAGTGAAAACTTTTGCCCAAGGTGGTGCTCGAGTGGACACACTTAAGTCCTCTGCGGCCTGGGAGAGCCACTTCCGTTACCAGCCGGACCCGACCTTCTTAGTCTTGGGCGGGAATGACGTACATCCTGAGACAGACATCCGCTCTGTCGCCAACGCCACCCAGGATCTTGCAAAAGAGAGGATATCTCAGGGACCTGTATTATTATAGGCCTGGAGGCGAGACCGGCGCCCCGCAGTCTGACGGCAGAGCGGTACAAGAGCATCAGAAACGGAATAAATCGCTGGCTGTAAAAAGTACAGCCATTCACTAAGTCCGCTACCAATCCATGGAGGTGCGGGACGGTGATTACAATGAAGACGGCGTACACCTGACTTATGATGCCAGCAAGAATCTGTTTAAGAGGGTCGTGGCTGCTGCTCAGTAGCACTTCAAGCTCGATAAACAGGCTCTGAGGGAGCAGTCGGATGAGGAGTGGGAGGCGACTAGTTTTTCCAAAGTGGATCTCAGTAATAATTAGGTGGTAGGCTATAGGTGTAAAATTGCAACAATTAAATTAATGTAAAGTAGAATTATAAGGGTTGAATTGATTTTGTTCGGTCTTAACTAAATTTAAACGGGTAATTACCACAAACATTTTTGGTACCATTAGATGCTGGGCTACCCTAGTTTATTATAAGTTTACAAATTAAATTGGCTTGTTATACAGCATTTTGGCATCCCTTCCTTAGTGTACTCTAACAACATTTTGCCGCATATTATGTGAGGGTAATTACTTTTATTTTGTGAGTGGAGATAGTATAGGCATTCGTTAACTTTAATTATTGCGCTGCTCTGCGTCTTATTTCCCTCATTATTGCCCTACACCAACAAAATTGCCACATTTAAAATAAGGTTAACTATTTAATTTTAAGAGTGGAGATATTTAGGCGTTGTTCGTTTACTTTCATTATTGTGTTCCGCATCATATTTCTCACCTATTGCCATATCCCGACATCACACGTTTAATTAATTATTACGTTTTAAGTCGGGGTTCCCTATATCTTGCCTTTATTGGCGTCAGCTAAGTTTCTGAGTGCGCTTTACTTCCATATAGGTAAGATAAAATAATTTTCTATTTCCTGTGTATTGCCATCATGTCATTGACTTTATCCCAGTACAAACGACGCAAGGGGGGTATCAAGAGTGGTTTGACTAGGATCACCAAAGATATTGCTAAATTTTTAGTTGATGCAGATAATGATGCGATTTAGGCTAAATTGGTTTCGGTAATAAGACAGCTCGACGATTTAAATTCATGTTGCCGTGAAATGGAAACGCTCTATGAAGACGACACAGAGTATTTTGCGGACATAGAAGTAAACATGGATTATCTAGAGCGTCTTGATCAGGTTATCGTCCTCCTTAACCCGTGGAGCCCCGGCTAGTTTTGTAATGTTTGCGCACCAGAACCCGGCCGGTTTTCAAAAAATGGTTTTATTCCAGAAACAATAGCGAATGGGTTAGGAATGAAGGAAAAACCATGAAAAACCGCTCAAAAAGCTTAAAAAATGGTCCTACAGAGCCCCCGAAAACGGATTTTACAGGAGTAAAAAATTGAAGGCAATTATCCCAAAAAAACAGGTTATTGTGCGCTCGCGCGCACGCACGTGGACTTTGAGAGTTTTCAACCATCGGCACGGTTGCGTGGGATACGTACACAGTTCCCATACAAATCTGAGCCCTCTTGAGTGGCTACACCTGAGGTTACGGTCGGCGCAATTAGGGTGACGCGTCAGGCGCGTCTCTGGGGCTGTGCGTTACATACATCGCCGACGCGTCGCTGGGGCTGTACGGGTTAAAGGTAAGCTAAAACACAAGGAGCCAAATCGTGCTGCAGTTAACAGAAATGCCGGGAATAAGATTGCCAAAAATAACCCTTCCTGTGTTTGACAGTGATCCCACTCTATGGTTGGGATTCTGGGATATGTTCCACTGTAGTTTCCACAGCAATGCGGAGCTCAGTGACATCCAAAAATTCACCTACTTAAGAGGTCAACTGAATGGCGAGGCAAAACAACTAATTGAAGGTTTCGCGATTGAGGGAGCCAGCTACTAAACAGCGGTTGCCCTTCTACAGAAAACCTATGAGCACAGGGACAGAATTAAGGCGGCACATATAACTAACCTTACTACTTTGAGTCCTCCCTCTTACAATGTCGAGGAACTAAAAGGATTCTACGCTAGTTTTGAAAGTACACAGAGGTCAATAGAGACCCTACAAATTACCCTTCATGAAGCTAGTGTTGAAATTATCATGAATAAATTGCCATCCCCACTAAATGAAACATTAAAGAGAACTTTAGGTGAAGAAGGTCTGGACCTAGAAAGGTTTGTCCAGGCTTACCAGACAGAAGTATTTAACATGGAAAGTGTAGCAGAACGGACTACACCACACATACCTGTTGCTTCAGCATCCTTTGCGGTGCAGGAGGTCTCGGTGCGAAGGAAGGGTTGCAAGTTGTGCGAAGGGGCACATGCATGGTGTAAGTGTCTAAAGTACAAAACCAGTGCTCTAAAATTAAACGCGCAAAGCAACTCAACCTTTGCACCGGGTGCTTATCTTCAACCCACGGGAGCAATGGTTGTGTGAACCCTGACATCCGTAACTGCAATTTCTGTCATAACAGACACTACCATATCCTCTGTCAGTCCAGATCTCAATGGGACGGTGCAAAGAAGGAGAAAAAACCTCAACAGGTAACAAAGACCAAAATGCAAACTACCACGATTTATGTGTCTTCAAAGAAGACTAGTATTATCCTCCCAACTGTTATGCTGCCAACAGTAAAGAAATCAAGAGGAACAGTCAAGATGCGTACGCTGCTGGATCAGTGCTCATAGCGCACCTTCATTCTAAATTCCGCTCTAGACTCTATCTATTATGATAAATGGGGTGTTGAAGAGCTAGAGTTGCGAGGGTTTACCGGAGCATGTGAGAGCAGAAAGTATCCAGTAGTGTCCTTCAAGTACAAGTTCCGGGGCAGAAATTATCCTCTACAAGCAGTTGTGGTAGAAACCCTCCCGGATCACAAAGGATCAGAATGCCTTGAAGCAGACATGAAAGTGTTGCGAAGCAAGGGCTACAAATTAGCTGATCCCCTAATGACACAGAAATCTCGACTGGACTTGTTGGTTGGTGCCGATTATTATTATGACTTAGTGGGGCCAGGGTACAAAAAATAGGGTGACATAATTCTCTTACCTACTAAATTTGGTTATGCACTAAGTGGCTCCTGCCATAATGACAAGTCTAGCGCCAAAGTAGAGGTAGTTACCATATTGAAAGTTGCGGTCACCCCGATGGATCAATACATAGCCACGAAATCATATAATCCATGTCATAATGAATTAAAAATGTATGTGGGAACTGGATCATCTAGGAATTTCTCCGAACGAAGATTCTAAGGAAAACAAGACTGGGTTGGACATATACAAGGAGACAGTAACATACTCTGCACAGAATCAGCAATATGAAGTCAGACTGCCATGGAACCAACAAACAGAGAAGCTGCCCTCTAATTATGGTTTAGCACCGGGTCGCCTAAGGGGTCTGCAAAAGTGATTCAAACAAGACCCTGTCTATTGTAGTCACTATACCAATGTTATCCAACATCAACTTCATCGTGATTATATTGAAGAGGTTCCTTTCGGTGTTACTGAAAACAGTAATTATTTGGCACATCACGGGGTCAACAAGAATAGCTCAACGACGCCCGTTCGTATTGTGTACGACTGTTCCGCTAGTATTGGCAAAGGCAGGCCAAGTCTTAATGACTGCCTTTACACAGGGCCATCACTAGTGCCAGATCTAGCAAAAATATTGCTGCGATTCAGGGTACACAAATATGCCTGGATAAGTGACATTGAGAGAGCCTTTCTCATGTTGAGACTTCATGAAGAAGATGCTGACTCAGTGGAACTTCATGCGTTTAGCGATGCAAGTGGTATTGCCTATGGCACTGCAATATATTTTGTGAGCCCGGAACATAGCTGTCTGGTCATCGCTAAAGCAAAGGTCGCTCCCATAAGATCCATTACTATACCAAGATTAGAGCTAACTGCTGCTTTGCTAGCAGCCAGATTAATCAAGTTTGTGGAGGAAGCCTATCATAATATTGTAAAAGTCAACAAAATTGTTTTATGGTGCGACAGCCAGGTTACATTGCATTGGTTGCGTAGTATGAAGAAGCTTCAAGTGTATGTCGCAAACTGAGTTGACGAAATATAATCACTTCTTCCGACTGTAGACTTCCGGTATGTGTCCTCTAAAGAAAACCCTAGTGACTTACTGTCTAGAGGTGTTTCGGCAAAACATCTGAAATCTTCTGCGTTTTGGTGGGAGGGGCCCATGTGGCTCCGAAACAAAGACGAGAGAAGTCATAATACCAGATGACCCAACGCCAAAAGTAACTAGCCAAGTCATTGGGACCAATGATGAACAGGACACACAGTTATGGAACTGGTTTATGATAAATTCATTCGGATAGTTGCATGGACTATTCGATACAAGAATAATTTGAAGGCAAAAATTAAAGGGACGTCTCCCACAGACAGTGCCCTCCTCAGCATAAAGGAACTAAAAGTAGCAGAAAAGATTATAGCTCAAAGATGCCAGCAGGAATGCTTCCCAAAGGAGTACGAGATGCTGTCTGGTGACAAGGGTACTCGCAATAATTTGGTAAACCAATTAGGACTTGTCATGAAAGGAGGATTAATTGTATGTGAAGGTAGATTGAAGTTAGCGGCTCTTCCGGATTCAATGAAATATCCGATACTACTGCCTTCCAAACATCCTTTCACTACCATGCTCATCAATATGTATCATCGTGTCTGTTGTCACTATGGAGTTAATCACGTGGCCGCATATATACGGCAAAGGTGGTGGATTCCTAAGATAAGACAAGCTGTAAAACAAGTGACCAGTAAGTGTATAAACTGTCGTATAATACAGGGTAATACCTACGCGAAAGCTAGAGTACCTCCTCTACCAAACATCAGGACTACTCCTAGAAATCCCTTCGAGGTCACGGGGGTTGATTACACAGGAGCAATTCCTGTCTGGGACTCACACAACAACAAGGTTTATATGCTTTTATTTATGTGCGCTACTACAAGAGCTATTCACATTGAAGTAGTTAGCAATAAGACCTGTGACAGCTTTATCCATGCGTTCCGGAGTTTTTGTAGTAGGCAGGGATTCCCACAGATAATGTTAAGCGACAATGCTGCTACATTTGTAGGAGCTTCCAGACACTTGGAAGACATCAAAGCGATCCCAGTCTTCAGGCTCATCTTACCGAAATCCGATGTGAATGGCGTTTTATACCAGCACGTGCGCCTTGGTTCGGAGCTATTTGGGAAAGAGCCATAGGTATTGTGAATGCTGGGCTTAAAAAGGTACTAGGTCGCGCTCTAGTCTCCTTTGAGGAACTAACTTCTGCCCTATTGGAGCTGGAGGCTACCGTGAATGATCGCCCCTTAATGTATGTCTCGGGTGATCTGGAGGACCCTTGTCCTATTACTCCATCCATGCTGGTTAAAGTTCGTAGACTTCGTGACTTCCCAAAGGACGTAATTAAGCTAGATGAGCTGCAGGACCCTAGCTATGATAGTAAAGCAGCGATACACAGCAGGTACAATTACATCAATAGATTGATCCGGGACCTATGGAGGCGTTGGTCTAGTGAATACTTGGCATCACTACGAGAAGCCAATAAGAATAAAAGAGGCTAATCAAGCAGTGTATGGCCAACGGTAAATGACATCGTGCTTATACATGACGAGGGACCTAGTGTCCTTTGGAAACTTGGTAGGGTAGCTAGACTCTATCCAGGACGAGATGATCTGGTTAGAGTGGTCCAGATTAGGACAAAAACTGGCCTGACCACTCGACCCATCATCAAGTTGTATCCATTGTGTGACGCCTGCAGCTTAGCAGAACGTCACGTGGGCTCAGCCGCTCGCTAGGCCACTCGCTAACACTTGCCAGGGCAATGAATTTGGCTACAGTCTATCTACAATGTTGTACTTTCTTTCTTGTGAATCGTCATGTCACAGGCAGTATAGAAGTGGTCTTTATTTTCGCCTGTGACAATGCATTATATTTTATATCATCAGTTATAAGTTTAATGTATAAGACTGAATGATACAGCTAGAGAGTGTGAGTGAGTAAGTGCAGGAGGCAGAGGGTAGTACGTGTAGTGTTACGTGTTGTCTCGGTGATGTCATGCCATGGCCGGGCCCTCTGAGTGGCTGGCCGCCTTGCCGCCCTCCTGCCGCGTCAGGAAGTGGTCCCCCCGCACTCCCTGCTGCCTTTGTGCCTTCCTTGCTCAGAGCTTGCCTGACCAGCATACCCTTCACACCTCCCTTGCCACCTGTCCCCGACTTCTACCTATAGAACACTTTCTCTCTCTCTCAACTTCTTACCTCTCATTCTTCCAATCTATTTAACATCATAACTCCCCTTTGGTTCTGCACGATTTCATATATTGGCCATCGTATTATATGCTGAAGCTCTCAGATATTCCATGTTTAGTTAGACATTTTGGAGGGGTTAACATTTTGTCTGTAGAGGTTCGACACACTCGCGGTGTCTCCCTACCTATTTCTTGGTTGTCTGCTGGGCTATTTAATGCTAGACTGGGGTAAGGCTATTGATGTTGTGATTTCCGATGTGTACCAGGTTTTGTTGAACTTGTACAATCGCAACGGATACGTGGGAAGCCTAGGTTGTCTTTCTGACTGTGTACCTTGTGAGTTTAGCACTGTGTTGCGAGTGAGGGCTTTTGCCTCTGCCACCCAACACTGTGCTAACTCGTTTTGCTTTGACTTGAAGAGGGTCGCCAGAAGAGAACCAGATACTAGCGATCTGGATCTCTCAAGAGAGCACCCCATCATTTAACGTAATTTGGCCGTACAGTCTTAAGGACCTCGCTGGCTTGCTCAGCCATTGTTTCCTAGCCTACGACATCCCAGCTAGACTTTATTCGCCTAGCAGACACCCGATTAGGATTATAAGCTCTTATGTTATGTATGCAGCATTTTTATTCACGTTGATTGTAAGCCTTGGTTGTTGTTGAGTTGCACAACCCGAGCAGGCTTTTGCGTTGCCTGAGGAAGTACTTCTATTGTTGTTGGAGATAATACTATTGCGCATTAATCGTTATTCCCGTGCCAGTTAACACTGTATGTCCCTACACTTGTCATATCTTGTTCCTGCTTTATATAACAGTTCAAAATCCGATTCGATCATCTTAAGCAGCATCAGACTTTCTTCAGAAGATTCCTGTTCGATGCTTTAGGACTTTCATTCACTTTCTTTTATATAGGAGTGACAGTTAATTATTGTTTAGAGTAACTTTAATTATACCTTTTTCTAGTTTGCATTAAATCATTCCAGTGTTTTAATTAAGCTCTCTATCTTTTTCCTTGTATACATTATTAACGTAATTGTATGTTGTTGTGATCAGGCTGTATCAGAGATCATCAGCCTGTAGTAGTAGTGCATTTATACCGAGTTAGAGGATACCCCGCTATCGCAGATTTAACTCTGGAGGGTATAGGTGTTTTTGTGAGCCGGCATTATAAGTTCGAGGGTTGGATCTAGTGTTACCATTGTGGCTGTGTGCCTTTCTAGTCCAATGATTAACCTAACAAGTGCGCATGGGGGTAATTAGAAACGTCCCCCTGTGCTGACGTATTTGAGCTGTTTCCATCACTAAAATATTCATTTTACCATAAATAGCATTAATACTTATCCATACGCGCCTATTATGGGTTGATTATAAAGGTATTAACCTGAAACAACAATAAAACTAGTGAAAACAGAGTTTGGATGGTCAAAATCGGAGATATAGGCCGCGAGTTATATAATGTATGGGTGAGGCAACCTGCTTTCCCGCCAATTTCCCCCAAGGCCACTGAGACACAGTCGATCGATATTCTCTCTCTCTCTCTTGCACTCGCTTGCTAACACTGATGACAATGCCCTGCTTGCAACTCGCTAATGTTAGCACAAAAATATACCTCAGAATAAGGGAATAACAGGGAAAATAGGTGATAACTGAAGGAGGGGAGGAAATTGGGGAAGGAGGGGAGGTAGAGGAGTGATATTCTGCATGGCCCAGGGGCCCAAAAAAAAAAATATATATATATATATATATTATTTTTTTTCGATGTTTAAAGTTTTTTTTTTTTTCTCTGATTCTTAAGAGTCTTCCCGCAGTCCGCCGGGGGAACTCTTAAGAATCTTCCCGCAGTTTCCGGGTTAAGAGCCCTTGTTTTATACGAGTCCCGGTCGTAACAAATGGCGACCTTGCTTAGGATTTTGTGAACTTAGAGAAATATTGCAGGAGTGTTGTGGTCATTTGTTTTTGTTTAAAGGAATATAGTGGACACAGATTTTTTTTTTTGGCAAGTAGTATAACACTTAAGAGTCTTCGAGCATTTTATATTTTTGAGTGAATAGTGCTACATAAGAGTTAGGTACTTCTTTTTTTTTTATAAACGTTGAGAATTTTCGGTGGACAATATGTCGGACGACGGATCAGTGTACAGTGAGGACACAGTACGGGAAGCAGGCTCTGAGGTGCAGCAGCGGGGTTTGTTAGAAGGCATTAGAGTTATAACTAGTGAGGAGGATGCAAAGAAGTTTCTGGAGATGCCTATTACTGTTGACCGGGTGTCGGGGATTGATCGGTATGGTCTCCAGTGTTTGGCCACGGTCATGGGTCATGTGGGCACTAGCAGCATGACGAGAGGTGACCTGGTGGCCGGGGTGCTCGGCGGGGTGCGTGGGGCTTCGGGTGGAGCGGGAGCTGGGGCACCTTCGGCCCAGCCCCCATTCCACTTGACTCCTACCATGGCGGCCTCTTGGGCTCCGGAGCCGGGTACGTTCCCGCAGGCCGATAGTCACTGGCAGCGTGGTTTGCACTTGGGTGACTTTCCAATTGTTGCATCTCCTCCTCCTCAAGGTTTAACTCCAGATATGATCTTCCAGCTTGAGATGGCTAAGATGCAGGCTGAGGAGAGAAAGGCCATACGTGAGGCTGAGCTTCGGGTTGAGGCTACGAAGTACTGTGCAGAAATAGATCTTGAGAAGTCTAGGGTGGAGTCGAGAGGGCAGCGTCTCAGTTCTGGGAATCGAGGTCTTGATCAGTCTTTATCGCACCTTCTTAAGTTAGTCCCTGTATTTGATGAGTCGGGTGTCACCGAATTTTTCATGCGTTTTGAGAATAAGTGCCGGGAGCACCAATGGCCCGAGGTTAAGTGGGCAGCCCTTGTTTCCTCTAGATTGGTTGGCAAAGGACTCAAGGCATATGATGCGTTGCCCTTGGAGTCTTGCGTCGATTATGAGGTATTGAAGGAAGCTGTTCTGCGGGCGTACGAGTTACAACCAGATATGTACAGATTGAAGTTCCGGGGTGTAACGAAGGGTCGTGAGTGCACCTTTCTTGAGCATGCCCGGGATCTGTCCGATGCATTTGGGAATTGGCTGAGATCGGAGAAGGCAACGACGTTTGATGAGATAAAACAGTTGATGCTTCTCGAGCAGTTCTTTAAGTGTACGGGCAGCGATCTGACGTTGAATCTTAAAGAAAAGAACCCAAAAACTCTTCAGGAGGCAGCTGAGATGGCTGACCGTAGGCTATCGCTGATTCGTGGGTGCGGGTCTGCACAACGGAATGATGCAGGTAACAAGGGGCGCAACACTCCACCCCCCCGAGTCAGTGATACACCATATAACAATAACTACAAGAGCAATGATATTAATTCTGACCATAAACCTAATACCGTCCCGTTTAAGAAGGGTCAGGGCCCTTCCCCACCTCAAGGGAAGCCCAAGGGGGAGTTAGAGTGTTTTCATTGTCATGAGAAGGGGCATTTTGCAAGAGCTTGTCCAAGCAAGCTACCTAATGCAGTTGAGTCTTTGGTTCGCAACATTGGGGTGTCCCCGAAGTCGTCTGAGTTTGCCCGGGGTATAACGTCAGAGGCTGGGACACAGCCAGTGGAGAAGAATCCGGAAGGCTCGAACCCTGTCCGCGATGTCTTTTGTGACCATCGAGGGCGTGGCTGCGTGAAGTGGGCTGGTAAGAAGCATGGAGTTGAGCTGTTGCGAGACACGGGTGCCTCTCAGACTTTGATGAAGAACTTTACTGGTAGACCAATAAACGCGGCACGGGTGGTTGTGGTGCAAGGTATCAATGCTATCAGGTCATACCCGTTGGTCAGGATGGAACTGGAGGTAGATGGTGTGACACGAGAGTTGGATGTTGGAATTGTGGAGAACTTGCCTGTTGGGGGCGTCGACCTCCTTCTCGGCAACGACTTTGCGGTGCCTACTTCTGAGGTTTCATCCTTAGTCGTTGCCGAGAAGCCGGCCGATGTGAGTAGGGAGGAACAGGAGTGGGTAGAGAAGTGTCAAGTACAACCTATGGCGTGCATTGTTACAAGATCTCTTGCATCCAAAGTGTCACAGCCTATTCCTCAGTCTTCAGACCAGCGGAGGAACGGTCGGAAGGAGCAAGCTAAAGTTGGGAGTTTTGTGATTTTTGCTCCAGCGGCTCTCCTTAGCGGCTTAGTACTTGACTCAGAGGTGAGCTCCGGAGCAGAGTGGCCCCAGAACCTGTCACCCCTAGTGACATGGTTGGGCGTGATGGCACTCCGCGACTTAGTAGTTCCCAGTTGGAGGAGAGTTGTGGGAACGGGGCTATCGAACACGAGGACGGGGAAACATGTCATGTGAACCTGTTGGAGGAGGTTGTGAGGCAACCACCTGAGCAGCCTACTGGCCCTGCGTTGGTCTGCAGCGGCCAAGGTGGAGAAGGAGAGGGGGGCAGTAGGGCACAGGTGGAGGAGAGTTGGGATTGTCATGTCTCGGCGGAGCAGTGGGCGGGGGACACGAGTCTGGTGGCTGTGGAAGCGCTAGAGCACCTGCCTGAGCAGCAGTGTGCAGCGCTCCAGCACCAGCTCGGTTCATACCCCACTGGTCGTGCCGAGCACCCGAGCCTCACAACTCAGGCGGTGCAAGATGTTCCGCGGGCAGGTCAATTGAATGTCGATAGACCGTTAGCCTCGTTGTTTCGGTGGTTCAAGGTGGGCGACGAGGCTTGGACATGGTTGTCAGGTCAGGGTCGGCCCATGGCTGCCAAGGGTGGTGGTCAGAAGGAGGACATTGAGCAGATTGGTGAGGTTGGCTGTGGAGTGGATATGCCCGGTCGTCGCATAGCCTCCCAATGCTGCTCTAGTCGAATGCAATAGCCCTACCATAGACCGACTGTATCTGGCCATGTCGCTAAAAGCGGTGATGCTGCGCAGGCAGATGTAGGCGCAAGGAATGCGGGGGTGCGCATGTACGGTATCGGCGGAGAAGCCTTAACAATAATGAACTATGGGAGCGACTGCACAGGTGGTACCGATTGTCCCTCTCATGACCTGGCTGTTCTAGGGACGTAGGTGCAGAAGGAGAGGGCTACAGGTTAGAAGCTGCGGTCTCGGCAGGGTTGTGGGAGGGCACTAGGCATGTTGTTCTGCGAGATAAGTTGTTTACTAGGCTGTGGCAGTGCATCCGCATGTTTGTTGCTTCTCCAGGCCTGATGTACGGGGTAGAATCCGACATGGAGGCTGGAGAAAGTGCAAGGCTCAGTTTAATTCCCTACCGTATAAATCCTGCAAAAAAGCCTGAAGAGCTAGACGACGTGTGGAAAAAAGGTCTGAGGGATAAAGGATATCGTGAGTGGTCGTTGCCAGTGAGTTTGCAACCTGAGTTGAGTGGCAAGATCCGTGTGTATGGTGATTGCAAGAGTGTGGAAGCATTATCCTGACAGACGCCTATCCATTACATAGAGTTGACGATACCATAGACCGCATCGGGGCTGCATCGCTAATCACGAAGGTAGAACTAGTGAAAGGTTATTGGCAGACCCCGTTGCCGGAAAGAGTGAAGAGAAGTGCCAGTCTAGTGATGAACTGGGCAGTTTATCAGTGTCAGGTGTTGTTTTGCTGCCGGAACACAAGTTGGATGTGTGGCATGCTAAGGGCACTGATAATGTTTCGGCTGATTGTTTGTCACGGGAGGGTTTGTTTGCAGGAGAACCCTCGCCGTTCAGTCAGTGTGTGTTGAGAGTGGAGAAAACTAGGCTTGCCCCTGTAGTGCAGCCGCCATAAACATATTAAATATGAAAATTGTATAAAAACTCTGTCTTTAATAGTTAACATTTTTAAGTATGTTATAGCTGAAGTTCTGAGTAGAACCTGTACCTCAGAAGGCTGGGCTAGTAGAAGCTCGCTCTAGGAGCATAGCAGTATGAATTAAGGTATTGTGTTGGGAGGGGTTTTAATTTGTTTTTGATGAGAACTGAGCTTTGCATTTCTTTGTTGCGAAGTGGTTAGGGGTGGCGAGTCTTATCGGGGTTCTGCTTGTCAGATATGGAGCTCATGGTTGAGCGTCTAATATCTTGGGTAGGGTGTGACACCTGCAGCTTAGCAGAACGCCACGTGGGCTCAGCCGCTCGCTAGGCCACTCGCTAACACTCGCCAGGGCAATGAATTTGGCTACAGTCTATCTACAATGTTGTACTTTCTTTCTTGTGAATCGTCATGTCACAGGCAGTATAGAAGTGGTCTTTATTTTCGCCTGTGACAATGCATTATATTTTATATCATCAGTTATAAGTTTAATGAATAAGACTGAATGATACAGCAAGAGAGTGTGAGTGAGTAAGTGCAGGAGGCAGAGGGTTGTACGCGTAGTGTTACGTGTTGTCTCGGTGACGTCATGCCACAGCCGGGCCCTCTGAGTGGCTGGCCGCCTGGCCGCCCTCCTGCCGCGTCAGGAAGTGGTCTCCCCGCACTCCCTGCTGCCTTTGTGCCTTCCTTGCTCAGAGCTTGCCTGACGAGCATACCCTTCACACCTCCCTTGCCACCTGTCCCCGACTTCTACCTATAGAACAATTTCTCTCTCTCTCAACTTCATACCTCTCATTCTTCCAATTTATTTAATATCATAACTCCCCTTTGGTTCTGCACGATTTCATATATCGGCCATCGTAGTATATGCTGAAGCTCTCAGATATTCCATGTTTAGTTAGACATTTTGGAGGGGTTAACATTTTGTCTGTAGAGGTTCGACACACTCGTTGTGTCTCCCTACCTATTTCTTGGTTGTCTGCTGGGCTATTTAATGCTAGACTGGGGTAAGGCTATTGATGTTGTGATTTCCGATGTGTACCAGGTTTTGTTGAACTTGTACAACCGCAACGGATATGTGGGAAGCCTAGGTTGTCTTTCTGACTGTGTACCTTGTGAGTTTAACACTGTGTTGCGAGTGAGGGCTTTTGCCTCTGCCACCCAACACTGTGCTAACTCGTTTTGCTTTGACTTGAAGAGGGTCGCCAGGAGAGAACCAGATACTAGCGATCTGGACCTCTCAAGAGAGCACCCCGTCATTTAACGTAATTTGGCCGTACAGTCTTAAGGACCTCGCTAGGCTACGAGCCGCTTGCTCAGCCATTGTTTCCTAGCCTACGACATCCCAGCTAGACTTTATTCACCTAGCAGACACCCGATTAGGATTATAAGCTCTTATGTTATGTATGCAGCATTTTTATTCACGTTGATTGTAAGCCTTGGTTGTTGTTGAGTTGCACAACCCGAGCATGCTTTTGCGTTGCCTGAGGAAGTACTTCTTTTGTTGTTGGAGATAATACTATTGCGCATTTATCGTTATTCCCGTGCCAGTTAACACTGTATGTCCCTACACTTGTCATATCTTGTTCCTGCTTTATATAACAGTTCAAAATCCGATTCGATCATCTTAAGCAGCATCAGACTTTCTTCAGAAGATTCCTGTTCGATGCTTTAGGACTTTCATTCACTTTCTTTAATATAGGAGTGACAGTTTATTATTGTTTAGAGTAACTTTAATTATACCTTCTTCTAGTTTGCATTAAATCATTCCAGTGATTTAATTAAGCTCTCTATCTTTTTCCTTGTATACATTACTAACGTAATTGTATGTTGTTGTGATCAGGCTGTATCAGAGATCATCAGCCTGTAGTAGTAGTGCATTTATACCGAGTTAGAGGATACCCCGCTATCGCAGATTTAACTCTGGAGGGTATAGGTGTTTTTGTGAGCCGGCATTATAAGTTCGAGGGTTGGATCTAGTGTTACCGTTGTGGCTGTGTGCCTTTCTAGTCCAATGATTAAGAGCCCTTGTTTTATACGAGTCCCTGTCGTAACAATTGGAACAGGAAATCTAAAGCTTTTCGATCCCTCAACCAGCGGTCGCTGGTGATGGTGTTAGGTCTCACAACTCCACCCCTATGTCACCAGCGGTCGCTGGACCACCTGCCGCTGTACTTCACAGCTTTGGAGATCTAACATCACTGCAGGATTATTGTAGATAATGTATATATTGGTGGTGGGAATGTGTCGAGACTCGTAAATAACTCGACAGTTTAGGTTACGTAAACATACTGGAAGTTCAAATTAGGCGCCAGTATTAGGTTAAGTTATATATCTTTATAAAAGATATGTACTATTTCGTATTAAGTTTATATGGGTTTGTCATCCTTTATAATATCGGATTATCATTACAATTAATCAGGTATATCTTGTAGATAGTTAACCTCTCCGCTCCGCACCCCCTATAGTATACAGGCACTCCTGTGTGGAGGTATGACGATTTGGGCGACCCTTGCAAATATCGATGAAAAGAACATCAACGTGTAGGGAATGTTCGCGCGCATCGAGCCATATATATTTGACCCCACAAAAAATGTTGGGTGGGGGGGCTGTCCGTAGTTGAAGAAAGTGGAGCGAATGGCATCGCGCGGCCAGATTGTCATCACGCGGCAAGATTTCCTGGGTGAATATTCGCGCGCCCAGGGTGTAGAATGAGAGGGAGGAGACGGAGGGTTCGGGCGTAATCTCGCGTATTTATCCGATTTTCATCACTTCTATGCTATGTGGAGTATGTGTAGGTACTGTATGTGTAGGTATGTGTACGTATGTAGGCCACCGATATACCAAGGAATATGCCGCATATAGACCAAATATGCGACATATAAGCGAATTATGAGAGAGTTTAGAGGCGGGAACTGAGGTGAGAGAGTTTATGCAGGAGACAAGTGCTTTTGTACCGCTTGAGTGAGTGCGGGTTTAGCGTGTGGCGGGGTGGTATCGAGAGTTGCCAAGTTTTACAGGGTCTGTTGGCTGTAATATCACGTACATATCGTATCTTCAGCACTGTCATGCTATATATAAAGTATGTGTATGTATGTAGGCCACCCATATACCAAGGAATATGCCGCATAAAGAACAAATATGCGACATATAAGCGAATTATGAGAGTTTAGAGGCGGGAACTAAGGTGAGAGAGTATATGCGGGAGACAAGTGCTTGTGTACCGCTTGAGTGAGTGCGGGGTGGTATCGAGAGTTGCCAAGTTGTACAGGGTCTGTTGGCTGTAATATCACGTATATATCGTATTTTCAGCACTGCCATGCTATATATAAAGTACGTGAACGTATGTAGGCGACCCATATAACAATGAATATACCGCATATAGACCAATTGTGCTATACATAACACTTATGAATGTGTTTAGTTGGAGTGAGTGAGTGGGTGAGATGGAGGGAGGGAAGTCTGTGTGTCGCTGTCCAAGGCCAGCCACGGCAGTCAGCTGTATGTTAGGGCGGCGTTGGCCTGGCCAGCAGAGGTCCTGGATGGCAATATTATGGTTGTCCCTGTTGCCGTTGCCGTTCTCGCCTTGCCCTTCGTCCCTTTCTTCCCTTTGGCAGGGGCAGGGGCAGGGGCAGTGGCAGGGGCAGAGGCGGCAGGGGCGGCTGGTGGTGGTGGTGGTGGTGGTACGGTGGTAGTGGCAGAGGTACAAGTTTTCTTACCCATGCCCTTCCCTGTCTTCCCAGTGGCCCCCGCAGGTCCTGCAGCCCCATGGCGGCCTCCTGCGTCGGTGGTAGTGGTGGCAGTGGTTGCAGTGGTGGTGGTAGTGGTGGTAGCAGTTGCCTGGGTGGTCGTGGCAGTGTCCCCGAAAGACAATGACCTCTGTGCACTGCTCCTGCTTGCACGTGTTTTACGTGCTTTACGTGCAGGTTCCTCGTCCTCGGAGCCACTCGTGCTGTAGTAATGGAATTCCGGGTCTTTAGCAGCCACTCTCTGCCTTCCACGGCCGCTGACACCACCAGAAGGAGGGCTGGTTGTGTCATCAGGGCGAGAGCGTGAGGGACGTCTAGGCTCCATGACAAGTGCTTGTGTACTGCTTGATTGGGTCCGGGGCGAGCGTGTGGCGTGGTGGTATCGAGAGTTGCCAAGTTGTACTGCACCCACACCAATTTGTAGCCGCCTGGCTGTAAGACCGCAGTTTTGGTACGCGTTCAAAAACCGGTTCCGCAGCGCAGCGGTAAAACTCTTATTAGTGTTTTAGCACTTGCCGGGTTAAATGACGCATTGGTGGATATGAACTGCGCATGCGTCATTTTTGGACAAGCGGGTTACTTGCCGGGAACAGACAGACTCACTTTAGCTACGACCTCGTGAACAACTCCTTCCAACCGCTCCAATACAACCACCTGTTTCATGCTAAGTCACTCTAATTCTTATCTCCTAATGGCCACTATACCTTCTATCTATTCCTAATTCTATCCTTGAGCTATCCATCACTATCAACATTTAAAGTAAGTTTATAGGTAAATTTCTCGTTGTTTACTCTTGAATTCTTACAACAACAGTCCGACTACAAATAGTTCTGAACCTCCTTCTCAACTACCTATACCTCTCACTAAATCTCATACTTCTCCTTCATTATCTGAAACATCATCAACGCCATCTGAAAATAGCCCTGAAACTTCTTCGCAACTACCTATACCTCTCACTAAATCTCCTAAGCCCTCTACCTCTACTCATATCTCACCTACCCCTTCACCTAATCCTTCCACCATTTCTAAATCTAGCTATACCGCCCCTCATCCTGTTCCCAAAAATGTCAAAAATGAAATTAAGGGCACCATCTTTAATGCCACCTTTATCTAATCCACCATGTCGATGATCTGGCCGACGTGTGACTCCACCTAAAAGATGGGCCCCCACCTTCAAGCCGACCTACAAAAGGCGGGCTCCCACCAAAGCCACCACCTAGCAACATCAGAAGGTCACCGCCACTCCTAGTGCGAGGTCAACTCCTCAACCTGCCCCACCAGCCCCTAACCCTACTGACCCTACCACCACGATGAAGATCAACAGCTTGTTTGTGTCCTCAGACAACACCAGGACTATCATCAACTCTCCTGCCCATCTAGTTCATGTGGCAAATTCCTCAAAGACTCCTCTTCAACTGACCGTGGAAATTGACACCAACAGCCCTATTGACATCCCTTCAGCCATCTGGTGTCTAGTGCTACAAAACCTAGAACCCTCTCTCTCTACCAAAACCTTCAGAACATAATTATGACCTTAGATCTCGAGGCTGAGATTTTGTTTTGGAAGAAGGTGGTGAGATGACGGGGTTGGGAAACCTTGGCCTTGAGCAGCCTAACAAAACCATAATAGCTGTCATCAAGGAAATAAGTCGAAGTGAAAGTGTATAACGTGAACTGATTCACTTCTTTAATCCAATATATACCTAGAACCTACGCCCAAGTCAGTATCCTTATATCCGCGTAATTATCGCCAGAGAATACTTATAATATTATTTCCCTTATTTGAAAGTCAAGAACCCTTTCCGTTGAGTTAGAATTAATTCTTTATCAAGATATCTGATCTCTATTAGTTCTTGTGAATAATCTGATGATAAACGTTACTCGGGTCATATAATTCTTTCCACACCAATCTAGGAATTCAGATTGTACATTCCTTGATCGATTCCGCCTACCATTTGGCTATTGATTCTATTTATTACTTTATCTAGTAATCCATTGATTATAATGGTATTTATGTTATATTACAACGCTACAGTAGTTCTGCGTTCTTTTAGGAATTTGCAAATTTATTCAGAACTCCTTTCATGCCTTATCTTGGTATTCCCTAAGTGCAACTTCGTCGTGTACGCCCATTCAAGATAGCTCTTTGTTAAGCTATATTATCACGCTCTTCCATTTGTGTTTCTTAATTAGTTGGTTAGTTTATCCCAATCTATATTAAATTATATTTTATCCATTACGATTCAGTCACTATATTTACTGTGAATCTGAGTTCCTCAACCCGTGTGATTTGACCTCATCTATGATCGAATATTATCTGTCGTGTCTCATGTGAGAGATTATTCGCAATAAACTCTTAGATAGTTGAATTCAGATTTAAACTATCTATCCTGCTAGACTCAAGTAGAATTCATATCTTTAGTCCCTGATTTTATATCGCACTAAAGGAAATTGTTAATTCCCAAGTCCCCAGTACATCCGACCTAGGGTCCTCAGGGCGGCACTTTTGATGGTCACCTGAGCGCGGCCAAATTCTCGTTTGCCCACCACGCAGACTCGCTTACAACTGAGCGATAAGTTCCATATTGTACCTTGTCTTTGTCAGAATACTTCGTGTTAGACACTTTACTCACATATGTATTATTGTCAATGATTCTTTTTTGTGTATATATGTATCTGTCTATCATTTCGTATTTTCACTCTTCAATTACTATGTAAGTGACAAACTGACCTTCATTAAACAGTAAAACTAGTTAACTCTCTTAGTCACTAATTTACTTACTTGCTATTGAATATAATAGTAGAGTATAGTACCACATAACCTGTATTCTATGCCATTGAAATAAATAAGAGTGTAATCTAACCTTTGTGTTTATTGTGTTATCGTTGACTGATTGAGTAAATACTTATCATATTCACTAAGCTCGATGTGTTCCTGTTGAGCATATTCCAAGTCTAAACATCCGAAACCCGGATTGATAAATAGATATTACTGAAGCGAGTTGGATTACAACCCGGCATAACAATATATATATATATATATATATATATATATATATATATATATATATATATATATATGTATATATATATATATTATATATATTTATTCATATATGGAAAAGTATTGTTTTATTTTCCTCCCTAGAACGTTATCAAGCTCAAAACAATATTCATAAGATCCCTTTTCAAGATAATTGTGTGTATTTCTCGGTAAAAAAGTACCCCTGCCAAAGGCCCGTTCCTCCTAAATTGCGGGCTCGCTGTCGCTCACTAGCATAAAATCGGCACCTAAATTACATGTAAGGGCTAAAATTGCCAAACTAATGGAGCAAATGTCTTAATTTAAAAAAAGCAAAAACTAATGCACTAAACATGAGCGAGAAGGGGTCAAGACTCTCTCCACCCCCCCACCCCCCCCCCCCCACACACACATACACATACACACCTTAAAATACCTTACCATTTGAGGTCATTCTATTTTGACAGCCTCCCTTACACTTTAACACTCGACATCGTTATCCGTTAATGTATTACCCTGTCAAGAGAGAGAGAGAGAGTATGTAGGGGTGGGGTGGGGGGGGGGGGGGAGAGAGAGAGAGAGAACCAGTTGTAAACGATATTAACTAGACAAAATAATATGAAGCGAAGGTGAAATGAAGAGGATAATTCTACACAAAAGGTGACAAGGTGAGAGAGGAGCGGATTGTATCTATACCCTGGTCATTATAGGTAGGCCACATAGTTGGACCCCGAACCTATAATAACAAGGTGAGAGAGGAGCGGATTGTATCTATACCCTGGTCATTATAGGTAGGCCACATAGTTGGACCCCGAACCTATAATAACAAGGTGAGAGAGGAGCGGATTGTATCTATACTCTGGTCATTATAGGTAGGCCACATAGTTGGACCCCGAACCTATAATAACAAGGTGAGAGAGGAGCGGATTGTATCTATACCCTGGTCATTATAGGTAGGCCACATAGTTGGACCCCGAACCTATAATAACAAGGTGAGAGAGGAGCGGATTGTATCTATACCCTGGTCATTATAGGTAGGCCACATAGTTGGACCCCGAACCTATAATAACAAGGTGAGAGAGGAGCGGATTGTATCTATACCCTGGTCATTATAGGTAGGCCACATAGTTTGACCCCGAACCTATAATAACAAGGTGAGAGAGGAGCGGATTGTATCTATACCCTGGTCATTATAGGTAGGCCACATAGTTGACCCCGAACCTATAATAACAAGGTGAGAGAGGAGCGGATTGTATCTATACCCTGGTCATTATAGGTAGGCCACATAGTTTGACCCCGAACCTATAATAACAAGGTGAGAGAGGAGCGGATTGTATCTATACCATGGTCATTATAGGTAGGCCACATAGTTTGACCCCGAACCTATAATAACAAGGTGAGAGAGGAGCGGATTGTATCTATACCCTGGTCATTATAGGTAGGCCACATAGTTTGACCCCGAACCTATAATAACAAGGTGAGAGAGGAGCGGATTGTATCTATACCCTGGTCATTATAGGTAGGCCACATAGTTTGACCCCGAACCTATAATAACAAGGTGAGAGAGGAGCGGATTGTATCTATACCCTGGTCATTATAGGTAGGCCACATAGTTGGACCCGAACCTATAATAACAAGGTGAGAGAGGAGCGGATTGTATCTATACCCTGGTCATTATAGGTAGGCCACATAGTTTGACCCCGAACCTATAATAACAAGGTGAGAGAGGAGCGGATTGTATCTATACTCTGGTCATTATAGGTAGGCCACATAGTTGGACCCCGAACCTATAATAACAAGGTGAGAGAGGAGCGGATTGTATCTATACCCTGGTCATTATAGGTAGCCACATAGTTTGACCCCGAACCTATAAATAACAAGGTGAGAGAGGAGCGGATTGTATCTATACCCTGGTCATTATAGGTAGGCCACATAGTTTGACCCCGAACCTATAATAACAAGGTGAGAGAGGAGCGGATTGTATCTATACCCTGGTCATTATAGGTAGGCCACATAGTTTGGACCCCGAACCTATAATAACAAGGTGAGAGAGGAGCGGATTGTATCTATACCCTGGTCATTATAGGTAGGCCACATAGTTGGACCCCGAACCTATAATAACAAGGTGAGAGAGGAGCGGATTGTATCTATACCCTGGTCATTATAGGTAGGCCACATAGTTGGACCCCGAACCTATAATAACAAGGTGAGAGAGGAGCGGATTGTATCTATACCCTGGTCATTATAGGTAGGCCACATAGTTGGACCCCGAACCTATAATAACAAGGTGAGAGAGGAGCGGATTGTATCTATACCCTGGTCATTATAGGTAGGCCACATAGTTGGACCACGAACCTATAATAACAAGGTGAGAGAGGAGCGGATTGTATCTATACCCTGGTCATTATAGGTAGGCCACATAGTTGGACCCCGAACCTATAATAACAAGGTGAGAGAGGAGCGGATTGTATCTATACCCTGGTCATTATAGGTAGGCCACATAGTTGGACCACGAACCTATAATAACAAGGTGAGAGAGGAGCGGATTGTATCTATACCCTGGTCATTATAGGTAGGCCACATAGTTGGACCCCGAACCTATAATAACAAGGTGAGAGAGGAGCGGATTGTATCTATACCCTGGTCATTATAGGTAGGCCACATAGTTGGACCCCGAACCTATAATAACAAGGTGAGAGAGGAGCGGATTGTATCTATACCCTGGTCATTATAGGTAGGCCACATAGTTGGACCCCGAACCTATAATAACAAGGTGAGAGAGGAGCGGATTGTATCTATACCCTGGTCATTATAGGTAGGCCACATAGTTGGACCCCGAACCTATAATAACAAGGTGAGAGAGGAGCGGATTGTATCTATACCCTGGTCATTATAGGTAGGCCACATAGTTGGACCCCGAACCTATAATAACAAGGAGAGAGGAGCGGATTGTATCTATACCCTGGTCATTATAGGTAGGCCACATAGTTGGACCCCGAACCTATAATAACAAGGTGAGAGAGGAGCGGATTGTATCTATACCCTGGTCATTATAGGTAGGCCACATAGTTGGACCCCGAACCTATAATAACAAGGTGAGAGAGGAGCGGATTGTATCTATACCCTGGTCATTATAGGTAGGCCACATAGTTGGACCCCGAACCTATAATAACAAGGTGAGAGAGGAGCGGATTGTATCTATACCCTGGTCATTATAGGTAGGCCACATAGTTGGACCCCGAACCTATAATAACAAGGTGAGAGAGGAGCGGATTGTATCTATACCCTGGTCATTATAGGTAGGCCACATAGTTTGACCCCGAACCTATAATAACAAGGTGAGAGAGGAGCGGATTGTATCTATACCCTGGTCATTATAGGTAAGCCACATAGTTGGACCCCGAACCTATAATAACAAGGTGAGAGAGGAGCGGATTGTATCTATACCCTGGTCATTATAGGTAGGCCACATAGTTGGACCCCGAACCTATAATAACAAGGTGAGAGAGGAGCGGATTGTATCTATACCCTGGTCATTATAGGTAGGCCACATAGTTGGACCCCGAACCTATAATAACAAGGTGAGAGAGGAGCGGATTGTATCTATACCCTGGTCATTATAGGTAGGCCACATAGTTGGACCCCGAACCTATAATAACAAGGTGAGAGAGGAGCGGATTGTATCTATACCCTGGTCATTATAGGTAGGCCACATAGTTGGACCCCGAACCTATAATAACAAGGTGAGAGAGGAGCGGATTGTATCTATACCCTGGTCATTATAGGTAGGCCACATAGTTGGACCCCGAACCTATAATAACAAGGTGAGAGAGGAGCGGATTGTATCTATACCCTGGTCATTATAGGTAGGCCACATAGTTGGACCCCGAACCTATATAACTCAAAAGGAGCCGGAGCAAGTGGGCCATACATTTTCACACCTGTTTCCCGATTTTACGTTTCCTAAATGGTAGAAATATTATCTGGGTTACTTAAGGGGAGATGGGCTGGTTTTTTGGTCTATTAATTCATTTATTCATATAGTTTTTAGTTTCCTTGCGAGACCTCCATCGAGCTTAGACAAATAACCCCTAGACCCCCCTTCAAGATAAATTTGTACATTTTTCTGTAGAAAAATTTCCCGGCCGAAGGCCGGTTTCTCATAAAATGACATGCTCGCTTTCGCTCGCCAGGAAAAAATCGACACCTAAATAGCACAAAAGGTCTAAAAATTGAAAACGAAATCGGGCGAAATGTGTTAAAACCACCAAATTAATGGGCCGAACGTCTTAAAATCTCGAAACTAATGGTGCTAAACACGAGGGAAAAAAGGGGCCAGAAAAACGGCCCATGTCCCCTTAAGCCGTTTATAAGTTATAGAGGTTAGTGGTCAAGGGTTTTGACCAACTTATAATGAATGAACAATCGTGTGAGACAATAGAACCTATTATGTAGCGGGTTGTAGTGGGTGTAACGCTACTTAACCCATTCAGTATCAGGGACGTCCTTTTCATCATATTCTGGCAACTATTAGACAATTGTATTAAGCTTAGGAAGGACCTCTAGCAATAATAAGGCTTCAAACCATCTCAACCAACCCTTTCAACTACCACAGATCCTTCCAAAACTGCATATTATCGTCTAAATATAGCTAGCATAAGATATAACACATGTCGCTGGTACTAAATATAGCTAGCATAAGATATAACACATGTCGCTGGTACTAAATATAGCTAGCATAAGATATAACACATGTCGCTGGTACTAAATATAGCTAGCATAAGATATAACACATGTCGCTGGTACTAAATATAGCTAGCATAAGATATAACACATGTCGCTGGTACTAAATATAGCTAGCATAAGATATAACACATGTCGCTGGTACTAAATATAGCTAGCATAAGATATAACACATTTCGCTGGTACTAAATATAGCTAGCATAAGATATAACACATGTCGCTGGTACTAAATATAGCTAGCATAAGATATAACACATGTCGCTGGTACTAAATATAGCTAGCATAAGATATAACACATGTCGCTGGTACTAAATATAGCTAGCATAAGATATAACACATGTCGCTGGTACTAAATATAGCTAGCATAAGATATAACACATGTCGCTGGTACTAAATATAGCTAGCATAAGATATAACACATGTCGCTGGTACTCAAAGGGTTAAATGGTTACTGGTGTTGTAGTAACACACATACTATAATGTATTCGCTGTAAGTAGGCGAGAAATTATGACCTCTATCCTCTGTAACTCAAAAACTACTAGAGTAATCGAGCTAATATTTCTACCATTTGGGAAGGATCAGCCAGAGAATAGGTGTGGAGATATACAGCCAATTTGCTCTAGCCCTTTTTGAGTTACAGAGGATAGAGTTAATGATTTCCTGCCTACTTACAGCGAATAGATTATAGTACATAATAATAGTGAAATATAGATAAATAGACGGACGATAAACGAAGAAGAACAGATGAGAAGTTGACGACAACGTTAACAATAATATAAGCCACAGTTCATGACGTCATCATTAATAGCTGTGTTTTTCCTATCTAACCTAATTGCTCTACCAACATGTTCAAGTTTATTTAGATATTTTTCGCTTTCACTTAAATCGACCCATTTAGGATTATGACACATTTTGACAGTATATTCTGGCTATCATTATTCAATTTTAGACAGTTTACGAAGGATCTGTGGGAATTATATGGACAAAGTCTATCTCATGTACACCTCTGTCTTCCATATCCCCATTCTAATCTAAATATAATCGTCTAATAATAGCCAGAAAACAGTAAAATATGCACACCGGATATTGGAAGTGCACGTAGTCAGATGACATAGAACCTCGATGGTTTTGATAAATATTGCTCTGTATTTCCTTGTAACTACTACAATATAGGGCAAATATACTATTGTATCAGCCCTCATTGTCATGAGAATTGACTGATGTGATGTAAAATATATATGTATCAAATTTTGTTATTGTCATGACAATATACTTTTTGAATTGAATTGAATTGATATGGATCAGTCATTGTCGCTGATCATTTGATAGCTCCTTAAAGTTGATCTGACATGGTTAGCATCTCTCTTGATCTAAGTTCTGTGAGAATCTTGTATAATAATGTATGTGCTTCCGTCATTATACAGCATCAAACACTCTTACTTTAATGGGAAATATTTTTATCTATTTATTTGTATATTATTTTATTATTACTATTATATTTTAGTTTGCTCCCTAGACCTCCATCAAGCTTAAACAAATAACAACAAACCCCTCGTCGAAATATATGTGTGCATTTTTCGGTAGAAAAATGCCCCGGCCGAAGGCCAGTTGTTCCAAAAGTACATGCTCGCTATTATTCGCCAGGAACAAAATTGTCATGTAAGTGGCACGAAAGGTATTACAATTGACCAAAAAATGGGGCGAAAGGTCTTCAAATTAGCCAAACTAATAAGCGAACGACTTAGGAACATAAAACTATACAGTATACACAGGCAAGAGCTCTCTCTGTGTTTTCCCCCACTCAATCTATCTACCTGTCAGTATCAATCTATCTACCTGTCAGTATCAATCTATCTACCTGTCAGTATCAATCTGTCTACCTGTCAGTATCAATCTATCTACCTGTCAGTATCAATCTGTCTACCTGTCAGTATCAATCTGTCTACCTGTCAGTATCAATCTATCTACCTGTCAGTATCAATCTGTCTACCTGTCAGTATCAATCTATCTACCTGTCAGTATCAATTATTTGCATAAGAATTAGCCTATATGAACTCTGTAATCTGCATAAGGCCGACCGGCTCACACGAGGAAAATCTTATTCACAGCCAACCCATATCATTCATTATGACAATCCAGGTTGAGCTTGAAACATTATACCGTTCCTGAGCTAGTCCCTGCACTTGGTAATCTATTCCACACAATCTGCGGCTCAGTTTCCAAACCAGTGCTTATTTAAAAAAAATCTGAAGCGGAACTTATCCAATTTGAAGCCATTTAAACGGGTTATATCGCAGTTATTATGCTTAAATACCTTATTAATAACTACCTTATTGATACCTTTCACCCATTTAAAAACCTCTACTATATCTCATTTACATTTTCGTCTTTCTATTGAATAGTAACCCAAGGGTTTTCAGCTTCTCCTCATACGAGATATTTCTACAAATGTGGAATATGGATCATTTACGTCCTTCGTTGGATTGCTCCAGAGAGTCAATACGCTGTCTACAATAAGGGCACCCAGACTGTAAAGAATGGTGCAATAAGGGCACCCAGACTGTAAAGAATGGTGCAATAAGGGCACCCAGACTGTAAAGAAGGGTGCAATAAGGGCACCCAGACTGTAAAGAATGGTGCAATAAGGGCACCCAGACTGTAAAGAATGGTGCAATAAGGGCACCCAGACTGTAAAGAATGGTGCAATAAGGGCACCCAGACTGTAAAGAATGGTGCAATAAGGGCACCCAGACTGTAAAGAATGGTGCAATAAGGGCACCCAGACTGTAAAGAATGGTGCAATAAGGTCACCCAGACTGTAAAGAATGGTGCAATAAGGGCACCCAGACTGTAAACAATGGTGCAATGCTAAGTAAAGTTTTAAGATAACTTAACAGTTTTGTTACTCACACTCCTAGATATGAATTCCAGAACCCTGTTTGTCGTGTTTCGAACAATTATACATTGTGTTCTAGATTTCAGATCATTGCTAACGAGCACACCCAGCTCCTGTTTACAGTCTGAGTTACCTAATTCTACATTATCTACTTTACAGTATATATTGCATCTAAATTAAACTTCCCTATCCTTAATATCATGCATTTATCCATATTGAAACTTATATGCCAATTCATTGACCATTCATGTAAGGTATTTAGATATCTTTGGAGACATTCAATCTCAGCGTCCGAACCTAATATTCTCCCCATTTTGGTATCGTCTTCAAATGTATTATCCTGCTATTTATACCTAAATCAAGGTAGTTTATATAGATAACAAACAACAGGGGCCCCAGTACATAACTTTGAGGAACGTCACTTTTTACTGAACCCTTATCTCAAAACTAATTCAACATAACATGAGGGAGGAGGGGATCCAAAAAAACACCCCTATATGGCAGTAGAAATGGCTAACCAATATTAGAAGAAGATGAAGGGAAAAAAAAAAAAGTGTCCGAAAGAGGAGAAGGAGAGGAGTTGATTGGTCTGTATGGGAACAAAAGAACCCATTATACAGGGGTACAGTGGGCGGGGCCTTACTGACCATACTCATTATTGGTTAACCTTTCACAGTCACCGACTCATTCCCAGGTAGATCCGCTAATTTACACACGGGCAGATTTTTACCTGTGTTTGTGTGTGTGTGTGTGTGTGTGTGTGTGTGCTTGTGTGTCTTTGTGTAAGTGTAATATTTTTCTTTTCTGAGTGTATATACAGGTATATATATATATATATATATATATATATATATATATATATATATACATATATATATATATATATATATATATATATATATATATATATATATATATATATATATATATATATATATATATATATATATATATATATACGGGTATATATACAGTATATATACTGTATGAGTGTGTGTGTGTGTGTATGAGTAAGTGTGTGTGTGTATGCGCTTATGTGTATGTGTCTGTGTTTGTGTTCGCCTAAGGCATATCGGTAAAATATAGTTAATGTTAACCATCTCCACGTTATCTATTTTGTTAACACTTTCAGGATTAAGCTGCATTTTGAGTTAATTCTGGTTATCATTAGACAGCTTATGAAAAGGGTAAAGACTATCTCAACTAATCCTCTAACTTCCATATACCCTTCGTAATCTAAAGGGTAAAGACTATCTCAACTAATCCTCTAACTTCCATATACCCTTCGTAATCTAAAGGGTAAAGACTATCTCAACTAATCCTCTAACTTCCATATACCCTTCGTAATCTAAAGGGTAAAGACTATCTCAACTAATCCTCTAACTTCCATATACCCTTCGTAATCTAAAGGGTAAAGACTATCTCAACTAATCCTCTAACTTCCATATACACTTCGTAATCTAAATATAATTGCCTGATAATAGCCAGAAAACCGAAAATAAATACGTCGTAACATCTTGAAAGAGTTAAGTATAACGTGTAATCGACTCGACATAAATACACAAAACACTCCGATGATATTTGTATTGATTTGAGTTTCTTAAATTGATATAATAACGGTATAAGATGGAATAAGATAGGTTCAGAATTATAACATAAAACTAATTAAAAAGAAAGAAAAACCATATATATTCAGAAAGAGATATTATTAACTTAGTATAGTGGGAAGTCATTACAGGTTAGAGATATTATTAACTTAGTATAGTGGGAAGTCATTACAGGTTAGAGATATTATTAACTTAGTATAGTGGGAAGTCATTACAGGTTAGAGATATTATTAACTTAGTATAGTGGGAAGTCATTACAGGTTAGAGATATTATTAACTTAGTATAGTGGGAAGTCATTACAGGTTAGAGGTATCACTGATTGGAAACCACTTGCGATGTTCAGGCTATAAGGAAGTTGGAACTGTAAACATCGATACTAAAAATATATGGACAAATAATGTAGGCTTCATGTATCTACAGTATATATCTACTACAACCGTATGTAGCTGGTATATCTGCTAAATAATGTAGGCTTCATGTATCTATATATCTACTACAACCATATGTAGCTGGTATTTCTGCTAAATAATATAGGCTTCATGTATCTATATATCTACTACAACCATATGTAGCTGGTATTTCTGCTAAATAATGTAGGCTTCATGTATCTATATATCTACTACAACCATATGTAGCTGGTATTTCTGCTAAATAATATAGGCTTCATGTATCTATATATCTACTACAACCATATGTAGCTGGTATTTCTGCTAAATAATGTAGGCTTCATGTATCTATATATCTACTACAACCATATGTAGCTGGTATTTCTTCTAAATAATGTAGGCTTCATGTATCTATATATCTACTACAACCATATGTAGCTGGTATTTCTGCTAAATAATGTAGGCTTCATGTATCTATATATCTACTACAACCATATGTAGCTGGTATTTCTGCTAAATAATATAGGCTTCATGTATCTATATCTACTACAACCATATGTAGCTGGTATTTCTGCTAAATAATGTAGGCTTCATGTATCTATATATCTACTACAACCATATGTAGCTGGTATTTCTGCTAAATAATGTAGGCTTCATGTATCTATATATCTACTACAACCATATGTAGCTGGTATTTCTGCTAAATAATGTAGGCTTCATGTATCTATATATCTACTACAACCATATGTAGCTGGTATTTCTGCTAAATAATGTAGGCTTCATGTATCTATATATCTACTACAACCATATGTAGCTGGTATTTCTGCTAAATAATGTAGGCTTCATGTATCTATATATCTACTACAACCGTATGTAGCTGGTATTTCTGCTAAATAGCAATGGGTACAGCTCTAACTTCCGTATTGCCTGGAACGATATATCTACTACAACCGTATGTAGCTGGTATTTATGCTAAATAGCAATGGGTACAGTTCTAACTTCCTTATTGCCTGGAACGATATATCTACTACAACCGTATGTAGCTGGTATTTATGCTAAATAGCAATGGGTACAGCTCTAACTTCCTTATTGCCTGGAACGATATATCTACTACAACCGTATGTAGCTGGTATTTATGCTAAATAGCAATGGGTACAGCTCTAACTTCCTTATTGCCTGGAACGATATATCTACTACAACCGTATGTAGCTGGTATTTATGCTAAATAGCAATGGGTACAGCTCTAACTTCCTTATTGCTGGAACGATATATCTACTACAACCGTATGTAGCTGGTATTTATGCTAAATAGCAATGGGTACAGCTCTAACTTCCGTATTGCCTGGAACGATATATCTACTACAACCGTATGTAGCTGGTATTTCTGCTAAATAATATAAGCTTCATGTATCTATATATCTACTACAACCATATGTAGCTGGTATTTCTGCTAAATAATGTAGGCTTCATGTATCTATATATCTACTACAACCATATGTAGCTGGTATTTCTGCTAAATAATGTAGGCTTCATGTATCTATATATCTACTACAACCATATGTAGCTGGTATTTCTGCTAAATAATGTAGGCTTCATGTATCTATATATCTACTACAACCGTATGTAGCTGGTATTTCTGCTAAATAGCAATGGGTACAGCTCTAACTTCCGTATTGCCTGGAACGATATATCTACTACAACCGTATGTAGCTGGTATTTATGCTAAATAGCAATGGGTACAGTTCTAACTTCCTTATTGCCTGGAACGATATATCTACTACAACCGTATGTAGCTGGTATTTATGCTAAATAGCAATGGGTACAGCTCTAACTTCCTTATTGCCTGGAACGATATATCTACTACAACCGTATGTAGCTGGTATTTATGCTAAATAGCAATGGGTACAGCTCTAACTCCTTATTGCCTGGAACGATATATCTACTACAACCGTATGTAGCTGGTATTTATGCTAAATAGCAATGGGTACAGCTCTAACTTCCTTATTGCCTGGAACGATATATCTACTACAACCGTATGTAGCTGGTATTTATGCTAAATAGCAATGGGTACAGCTCTAACTTCCTTATTGCCTGGAACGATATATCTACTACAACCGTATGTAGCTGGTATTTATGCTAAATAGCAATGGGTACAGCTCTAACTTCCTTATTGCCTGGAACGATATATCTACTACAACCGTATGTAGCTGGTATTTATGCTAAATAGCAATGGGTACAGCTCTAACTTCCTTATTGCCTGGAATGATATATCTACTACAACCGTATGTAGCTGGTATTTATGCTAAATAGCAATGGGTACAGCTCTAACTTCCTTATTGCCTGGAACGATATATCTACTACAACCGTATGTAGCTGGTATTTATGCTAAATAGCAATGGGTACAGCTCTAACTTCCTTATTGCCTGGAACGATATATCTACTACAACCGTATGTAGCTGGTATTTATGCTAAATAGCAATGGGTACAGCTCTAACTTCCTTATTGCCTGGAACGATATATCTACTACAACCGTATGTAGCTGGTATTTATGCTAAATAGCAATGGGTACAGCTCTAACTTCCTTATTGCCTGGAACTCATAAGTGGTCAGTATTATTATGTGGCATTTGGAGCCAGGATATGACGGAAAATATATTGGTCTTATCAGTGACAATAAAATAAATTAAATGAGATGGCACTAAAGGTCTTAACTTTGGCAAATACATTGGTTGTAATGTCTAAGAATCGCCAAACTAATGAGGCTAGACATGATCGAGAAGGGGGTCCCGAAAACACTAACTAAAATCTTCCCCTTGATCGTGTTGAGATATACAAGTAGTAATACAAATGTAATAATGTCATTAATTTGGAGAGCCTTGCTCACTAACAGACACACGCACAAGACAGCATAACCTGTCTAACTAACTTAACCCAATTAGTGAAAAGTACACATTTATGTAATAGTATATCAAACTAGCCGTGTCTGTCTTTTCCTCTACTACTTTTCCTACTTTGGGGGCGGGTGGTTAGGAATCCTCCTCTCCTTGTAATATTCACCTAATAGACCCAAAAAAAAGCAAGGGCGAGAGAACGCGAAAGTGGTACCGGACACTAAGAATTAGAAATATAAATGTTGTTTCTGTTCGGGTTCTTCGTCAATTCGGCCACCCCCAGCTATGGGGTATGTGCCTGAGTCTATACATTCATACATACATATCAAACTAGAGGGGCATTCGGGATAACGCATACTTACACCTATGCTGGCCGAGATATGCGCTCTAGAGATTGCCCCCTAAATTGCGCTTCTTCCTTGGCGCATTTCCTAACTGCCCAACACATTTTATGAGCATCAATTCATAACTTTGTGAGATATCTTGCAAACAGTCAAACAGACACACAAACAAATGGAGGCAAAACATAATATCCGTCAACTTCGTTGGAGGAAGTAATACATTAGAACAACTAATTACATGGTTCTCTTTCGATTATTTGTGCGTAGGTAAGTGGCTTAAAAAATACCACGCCACCTAATTACTTTTTGTTTACCCCGGCCAACGAAGTTGGGCAGAGGTTATGTTATTAATTTGTGTTTTTATGTTTGTTTGTAGATATAATTTCAAAAAGTTATGAACCGATGATCAGGACATTTGTGAGGCGATCGGTAGAGCTTATACCTGCCACTTACAGGTGGCGATCTCTATAACAGGTAACAGGTAACCAGCATAGGCTGTGGTATGCGCTCTGCTGAGTGCCTCTCTAATTTTAGCATTTGTTTCCAGTTTCGTTGATCATTCTTTGTATTTATATTCTTCCATATTTCCATTCAACGATTTTGGATGACCTCATTGGTATTGGTCAACATTTCTTCCACTATGATTGACCATAAACTGCTCAATGGCTTCTAATAACTGTCATACCTTAGCACACGTAACGTCGTGAAGATCAGTATATAATTAGGTTAGTGTCATGTTTAGCTTCATTTACCTGCTCTCATATTCTCTCTCTCTCTCTCTCTTTCTTTCTCTCTCTCACTCTCTCTCCCTCTCTCTCCCCTTACCCTTTTCTATATACATAATTCATTCACCCATATTATTCCCTCCTCTGTTATCTCCTGTTAATCTTCCATTATCTGTTCATCCAACATGCACGATAATTCCAACCATTGTTCTGAACTGCTCTGCCCTTCCATTTCTCCCTCTGCATGTACATTTGCCCACATAAGTGTTGTTCCTCGTCGTGCTCCTATGTATAGAAATATAATAGTCCTAATGAATTGCGATTGTGTTTTCTTTTGTTTTAATTATCAATTGACTAATCAGATAAGTTAGCCACTGAATAAGAAGCTACACTCGCAATTTAATCATGCGCATTATATTTCCATGTATAAGATCATGGATAGGAACAGACCTTGTGTGGGCAACTGTAACTCTGGCTTATATAGCTTGCTCTCTGGGTTCTCCTTTATCTGTGTTATCAGGGTGTTATGTTAACTTTATCACGGCTATAATTATAGTGGCAAGTCCAATTACTTACGTGGATTGCGAATTAGTGTGGGTAGTTCCTGGTCTGGGTTCGCTCTTTGTTCTTCACTTCCTTTCTCTCTCTTCGTACACACACACACACACACACACACACACACACACAGCTTAATGTACTGTACAGGGGCACAGTGTATATATGTATTGAGTATCGTTCACATGAGTGGGGAGGATTTTCTGATATTGCAACTCTTTGACAAAGTAGAAAAGGAAGCCTTTCGTCTCATTAACTCACGTCAACTCACCGACTCTCTGCAATCTCTTTCTCTCTTCGCTGCAATGTTGCATGTATCTCGCTATTTTACCGCTATTACAATAATCAGTGTTCTTCAGAGCTCTCTCCTCTATGTCGAGTGCGTATCACTCGTCTTGCAACACAATCCCACCAATACTCTGTGCAACTCTCCAACCCAAGAGTGAAACGATATTCCCAATCTTTCTTCTAGTGAGTCAATAGTTGAGCTCTGGAACTCTCTTCCTTAACCAATCTTTCCCTCATGCTATGACTTAAATTGCAGGAGTTTTGGCTCAACTCTTGGGGAGGCACTCGTCGCAGGCAGCTTTTCCTTTTGTCTCTCTCATCCGTATAGAAAAAAAAAAGAAGGAAAACAAAGAAAGGTGGGTTAGCCGACCCGTGTGCTGACCACGAGATCAGGGGTTGGAATCACCCAGACTCCTATTTTTGTTTCAGCTATCCCAATGGAGAGGATTGTATCGTGGTCCTTCCCTAGCCAACAATCAGCTAGTGTTAGCCGACACGTACTTCTCACCCATGCATCTGCAAAGTCGAAAGAGTAAAGAATCATGAACAGGGAGTTGCTGAATATAATGGGCAGAACACAGTAAAATGCAATGTGATAGCAGGTACATTAACTCACCAAAGTTCGTGCACCTCATGTATCTCCAATTATGAAATGACTTCACTGGAAACAAATGTATGAACACCATTTTGCATATATCGACTACAACACTACTGTATACATATAATTATAATTGTATAGAGAGAAACATAGGGGTCCATGCATATATCGACTACAACATAGGGGTCCATGCATTTTTATATATGATTGCACAAGAAAGTGAATTGTTAAGGGGGGTAACCGGCTTTTTGTGTTCTCTCCTTTTCTCTCTTTCCCTGACTTGAATCCATTCGGCCTCATTCAGCCAACTGTTTTAAGACGTTTATCCCCATCCAGGTGCCGATATCTTCATGGCGAGCGATAGCGAGCCAGCATTGTATGGAGAAATCCGGCTTCGCAGGAGAAATTTTTCTATCGAAAAATGTACAAATTTAGCTTGCTGTCAAAACAAAAATATATATATGCTGGCTCGCTACCGCTCGCCAGGAAAATATTGACATATGGATGGGGGTAAATGTCTTAAAACAGTAGGCTGAACGGGGCCGAATGGATACAAGCCAAAGAGAGAGGAAGAGAAAGAGAAAACAAGCCGGTGACCCCCCTTAAGAAACATTGAAGGAGGAAAATGAAGGTGAATACATATATGCTAGCTGCAGGGCTTGTTATTAATTAACTGTATCTCCAACTGTTGGCTATACAATCCTATACAATGCATTTTAACAATTACACCTATTATAGTACAGTCACTTATAAATGTTCGTGGAACCCTATTTTCTTCTTTAAGCAAATATAATTATCTGGATTGATTTTCGATGGAATATATTTTTCATTAACCCTCTCAAGCTCCAATACGCGTTTCTGTTCTGTTTCTGGCTACTACTAGACGATTTTATTCAGATTAGTAACGGTACATGGAAGGCAAAGGGTTGATTGAGATAGTATTTACCCTTTTCATACCCACAGATACTTCCTAAGCTGCATACAGTCATCTAATGATAGCCAAAATAAACTGCTAAAACGCATCAGAGCTTCAAAGGGTTAAATAGTATATATAGTATTATAGTTGATGTATAGAAAATTATATTCATAAATTCGTTTCCAGATATACAGTATATTACCATAATTAGAAGTAGGTGACCTCCACATATCTTTATGAGTGACTGTACCTAACTATTACCAAACTACCTGGTCAAAACTACCCACACACCAACCATCCGCTCAACCATCCACCCTTCCAACCCTACCATCCAATCTTCCTTTATTCTTGGTGGTGTATTATCATGAGCATGGCCTTGGTGAAGGTGGTATGGTCACAGTGGTTAGTATTATCATGAGCATGGTCTTGGTGAAGGTGGTATGGTCACAGTGGTTAGTATTATCATGAGCATGGTCTTGGTGAAGGTGGTATGGTCACAGTGGTTAGTATTATCATGAGCATGGTCTTGGTGAAGGTGGTATGGTCACAGTGGTTAGTATTATCATGAGCATGGTCTTGGTGAAGGTGGTATGGTCACAGTGGTTAGTATTATCATGAGCATGGTCTTGGTGAAGGTGGTATGGTCACAGCGGTTAGTATTATCATGAGCATGGTCTTGGTGAAGGTGGTATGGTCACAGTGGTTAGTATTATCATGAGCATGGTCTTGGTGAAGGTGGTATGGTCACAGTGGTTAGTATTATCATGAGCATGGTCTTGGTGAAGGTGGTATGGTCACAGTGGTTAGTATTATCATGAGCATGGTCTTGGTGAAGGTGGTATGGTCACAGTGGTTAGTATTATCATGAGCATGGTCTTGGTGAAGGTGGTATGGTCACAGTGGTTAGTATTATCATGAGCATGGTCTTGGTGAAGGTGGTATGGTCACAGTGGTTAGTATTATCATGAGCATGGTCTTGGTGAAGGTGGTATGGTCACAGTGGTTAGTATTATCATGAGCATGGTCTTGGTGAAGGTGGTATGGTCACAGTGGTTAGTATTATCATGAGCATGGTCTTGGTGAAGGTGGTATGGTCACAGTGGTTAGTATTATCATGAGCATGGTCTTGGTGAAGGTGGTATGGTCACAGTGGTTAGTATTATCATGAGCATGGTCTTGGTGAAGGTGGTATGGTCACAGTGGTTAGTATTATCATGAGCATGGTCTTGGTGAAGGTGGTATGGTCACAGTGGTTAGTATTATCATGAGCATGGTCTTGGTGAAGGTGGTATGGTCACAGTGGTTAGTATTATCATGAGCATGGTCTTGGTGAAGGTGGTATGGTCACAGTGGTTAGTATTATCATGAGCATGGTCTTGGTGAAGGTGGTATGGTCACAGTGGTTAGTATTATCATGAGCATGGTCTTGGTGAAGGTGGTATGGTCACAGTGGTTAGTATTATCATGAGCATGGTCTTGGTGAAGGTGGTATGGTCACAGTGGTTAGTATTATCATGAGCATGGTCTTGGTGAAGGTGGTATGGTCACAGTGGTTAGTATTATCATGAGCATGGTCTTGGTGAAGGTGGTATGGTCACAGTGGTTAGTATTATCATGAGCATGGTCTTGGTGAAGGTGGTATGGTCACAGCGGTTAGTATTATCATGAGCATGGTCTTGGTGAAGGTGTTATGGTCACAGTGGTTAGTATTTATTTATTTATGTATTTATTTGTTTGTCTATTTATTTATATATTCATTATATTTTTAGTTTCCCCACTAGACTTTCAATAATCGTTTAAAATTACTCCCTAGACCCCCTTCAAGATAAATTTGTACATTTTTCGATTTTCTTATGATTACAGGCTCGCTATTGCTCGCCAGGAAAAAAATACACCTAAATAACACGAATGGTCTTGATATTGATATACAAATGGGACGAAAGATTTCAAAATCGACAAACTAATGGGCTGAACGTCTTAAAATGTCAAAACTAATAGAGCTCAACATGAGGAAGAAGGGGGACCATAAAAACGGTCCATCTACCCCTAATCCCTTATGTACCGGCGACGTGTTTTTTAATTGATTTCAGCTACATTTTTTTAGACGATGTTGAGAAACTTAGGAAAGATAATGGTAGCTAAAAGGTTTAATTGAGATAGTTTGTAGACTTTTAATAGGTAGACATCCTTCCTAAGCTGAACAAAATCGTGTAATGGTTGCCAGAATATAATGCAAAGTACATGACCGGTACAGCAGGGGTTAAGGTGATACATACTGTACGTTTGATTCGGGCGGATATAAATGACCAACCTGCCCTCGGTCTGTTGGGGATTGTTGACTATATTGTTTAAGGGAGCCCACCAAGCTGTTTTTCTCTTTCTCTACCTCTCTCTTTGGCTTGTAGCCATTCGGCCTCATTCAGCCTACTGTTTTAAGACGTTTACCCCCATCCAGGTCTCAACATTTTCCTGACGAGCGGTAGCAAGCCAGCATATATATATTTGTGTTTCACAGCAAGCTAAATTTGTACATTTTTCGATAGAAAAACGTCTCCGGCGAAGCCGGATATCTTCTTACAATGCTGGCTCGCTATCGCTCGCCAGGAAAAAATCGACACCTGGATAAACGTCTTAAAACAGTAAGCTGAATGGGGCCAAATGGATACAAGTCAGAGAAAGAGAGAAAAGGAGAGAAAGATAAAACAAAAAGCAGGTGACCCCCCTTAAGGCACTGGGGAGGTTTGCTGCACCCTGCTCTCTACATACAGTCACTCATTAACATTAAGGCACTGGGGAGGTTTGCTGCACCCTGCTCTCTACATACAGTCACTCATTAACATTAGGCACTGGGGAGGTTTGCTGCACCCTGCTCTCTACATACAGTCACTCATTAACATTAGGCACTGGGGAGGTTTGCTGCACCCTGCTCTCTACATACAGTCACTCATTAACATTAGGCACTGGGGAGGTTTGCTGCACTCTGCTCTCTACATACAGTCACTCATTAACATTAAGGCACTGGGGAGGTTTGCTGCACCCTGCTCTCTACATACAGTCACTCATTAACATTAGGCACTGGGGAGGTTTGCTGCACTCTGCTCTCTACATACAGTCACTCATTAACATTAGGCACTGGGGAGGTTTGCTGCACTCTGCTCTCTACATACAGTCACTCATTAACATTAAGGCACTGGGGAGGTTTGCTGCACCCTGCTCTCTACATACAGTCACTCATTAACATTAAGGCACTGGGGAGGTTTGCAGCACTCTGCTCTCTACATACAGTCACTCATTAACATTAAGGCACTGGGGAGGTTTGCAGCACTCTGCTCTCTACATACAGTCACTCATTAACATTAAGGCACTGGGGAGGTTTGCTGCACTCTGCTCTCTACATACAGTCACTCATTAACATTAAGGCACTGGGGAGGTTTGCAGCACTCTGCTCTCTACATACAGTCACTCATTAACATTAGGCACTGGGGAGGTTTGCTGCACCCTGCTCTCTACATACAGTCACTCATTAACATTCATGGACCTCATTTATTGTTAATTATGGAAATATATCTGTGAACACGAATTTAAGAATATAATCGTGTATGCATGAACTACAAAACTATATGTATTTTGTATTGCAATGCTCCATAACAAAAACAAATTAGATAGATATATTATCATGATGAAAAGCATAGGGGTCCTCAAGTGTTCATAAGTGACTGTGCAAGCTTTACCCTCTCACCCCCTGTACAGTTTTAAGCTAGAGTTTACATACAACCTTGATGAACAATAATTGTCTGTACTATTATGGAAATATGATTATTTTTTAGTTTTGCTTTTCTGAATAGTCGGCTATAATATTGTCAATATCACTGCGGGTGTTTGCTGCACCTACCTACTTGCTTATACAAAGGGTACACAGGAAAGTAAGCAAAACAGTTGTATTGATCCTTACGAAGTTGCTTGCATTCAATATTTATAGTGAAGTTAAATTTAACACTATTTCGGAAGACTATTCACCTGTAAACGCAGTTAATAAAGGGATAAAGTCAAGATATTTATCTAGAAGCTTGCATAGTACAACACTCGATGACATTATTATATAATCACTTTCATAAGTTAACCACTCGATTGAATTGTTTTAACTTTATGTGAGTGAAACGGTTTTTCATTAATCTTGCAACCATTTCCTCTAGTGTAATATACACGAGTAATTGTTAATTTTTTGTTGACATCTACATTGTTCGGACCTTTAATAATTATTGTAAACATTTGAAATGTGTAACCTCTTAGCCTGCGCTTTGTTTGACTAAACATAATTAACTCTCCGGGGCATGCTTCATATAACTTTTTGCTTAGTGTAGGAATACTTTTTGTTACATTACGTTGAATTATCTTCATGTTCTATTGATAATATGGACAGCAACATTGTCTGCAGTGTTCTAGATGACGGAAAACCACTGAGGTATATAAGGTGAAAATAACGTCTTATGATATGTATTCGAATGTTCTACATGAGAAACCAATGATTTTATTTATTCTCTGCTTTGTTGGCTTGGTTATATATTGTTCCACATCGTTAATCGTAACATTAGTTTTAATATAAATGGTTTTCGAAGGACTATCTTTCACACAATAATTTGGCATTTCATACTTGCAGTATATATTTAGTACTTTTAACTAATTTGCCAGGTTCGGGCCCAATTTGATAAATTATCTAACCAATTGTGTATCTGTAATGCATGCAAATATACAGTACAAGTATATATGGTACATTATTAAACCTCCCCCCCACACCCCACACACTCTCTCTCTCTCTCTCTCTCTCTCTCTCTCTCTCCCTCTCTCTCTCCCTCTCTCTCTCCTACTGTCTCCTACCTGTCTCTACTGTATAATTATATTTTTGTAATTTCCTTTCCCCGATTTCCTTCCTTCGTGCTCCCATAGACATTTGCTTTCTCCCTTTTTCTCTCTACCATCTAAATTATCCACTCTGTATTTGATATATCTTTATTGTCTCTTATAATTCAGTCCATTGTTCCATTATCTTGCCATATTCAGAATTTGTTGTCTCTCTGTTCTTCGTTACAGTGCCTTCACCTATCTTTCCACCCACCTCTTTTTCTGTTTGTTATCTCACTATCTGCCCTTGTACTCAATTGCTCTCTCTCTCTCTCTCTCTCTCTCTCTCTCTCTCTCTCTCTCTCTCTCTCTCTCTCTCTCTCTCTCTCTCTCTCTCTCTCTCTCTCTCTCCAACGTTACCTATTAAACCAGCCTTGTTGACCGTGCATACAGACACACGTACACGAGCTCGCACGGCCACAAACACATTCTGGCATCCACACACAAACAATATATACTGTATATATATATATATATATATATATATATATTTTTTTTTTTTTTCTTTAATACATACGAGGTTGAAAGAAATGGCAATTTCTGCGTTGGAAATTTTATTATTCAAAGTTTCCAGGTCTCTGATGAGTTTTCGCTGGGTGGCAGGAAGTAGATGAAGGAGATGAGCAAAATTCATGGTGGTACAGGGTTACATAAATGTACATGATGATACAGGATATACGACGCGTTTCACTGGACAACCAGCATTATCAAGTAAGGAAGGAATGATATAAAAGGTAAACAGGAAGGGTATATATAGAGGGTGGAGGATCAGAGGAGGCGGAAAACAGGGGGCAAAAGTCTGCTATTGGTGGAAGCGTAAATTAGGAGAGAGAAAGGGGTTAACCGCTTCACGCATGCGAACTGGATGCGGGATGGTGGTCAGTAGGTTGGGTCGAAGCTGATTGGCTGCGTGTCGAGGGGCGTGGCCTAAGTTGTGTGGCGCCTGCAGAAGACGAAGCTGAAGGAGGTAGCGCGGGGGGCTGCGTCAAGGGCACCGGGGGGCGAGGAGGGATGTTAGGTCCTGTAGGGTAGTGCCTTTTGGCAGAAGGAAGGATCTGAAGGTCCAGAGTTTGGTTGTTGATGTTGGGATGTAAGGCTTGGATATATAAAGCTTCGAGTATAGGTAATCTCCTTGGGTCACTTTCTTTATCGAGTATGGTGGTGTGTTTCTCTAACTCGTTGCGTGTGAGGTGAGGGTGGTTAGGGGTGAGATAGTGGTCTTTGATGGCTCCAGCCTGAAGGTGAAGAGTTAACCGACGTGAAAGACGAGTCTGCGTCATACCAATATAGGAATGAGGTCCACAGTCCTCATAATTACAGGTATGTTGGTAAATGACGTGATCGTCGGTCATCGGGCTCTTTATCTTGGTGGAGGCTGGTTTGTTGCGGAGAACGAGGTTGGAGGTCTTGGGGGATTTGTAATAAATTATTAATTTGATTTTGTTTTCCGGGTTGGTTGGGTGGACATGCTTGGAGATTATTTCTTTTAAGACGGCCTCGTCATTTTTGTGTTCAGAGGACATGTAATTGCGGTAGAAGATCTTAATTTCATTGGGGGGGTCAATGTTGGGAGGGCTTTGGGTGTACCATTTTTCAAGATGGTGGTTGATGGTGCTGGAGATGTCGGAGTCGGAGTATCCGTTATTTACTAAAACTTGGGATAGTCTTTCTAGTTCCTGGTGGGTGTCGGCCCAGGTAGAGCAGTGCGTGAGGGCTCTCCTAACATAGGCGGAGATGGAGGATAGAAGATAACGGCGGGGGCATTCACTATCACCGTTGAGGCATTGTCCTGTGTTAGTAGGTTTAATGTAGACGGTGGTTTTGAACCCATGGTCGTTCAGAGCTACGAGGATGTCGAGGAAGGGGAGTTGTCCATTGTTAGATTTTTCAAAGGTGAAGTTAAGTCCGGAGGAGGTCATGAAGCGACGCTGGAGTTCCTGTAGTTCGTGGAGGTCCTTGATTTGCACGAAGATGTCATCCACGTATCTACAGTAGACGGCTGGTCGTTGGGCAGCTAGGAGCTCTTCCTCGATGGTACCCATGAAAAAGTTCGCAAAAAGAACTCCTAGGGGGCTGCCCATCGCCACACCGTCTATCTGCTTGTACATGTTGCCCCGGGGGCAAAGGAAGGGGGCCTCCTTGGTACATAGCTCCAGTAGTGTTTTCAGGGCCTTCTCCGGGATGTCCAGTGTAGGTGTATCAGGGCAATGATAAATTCGACGTAGAATCATGTCAATGGTCCTATCCACTGGCACGTTGGTGAACAGGCTTTCTACGTCGAGAGAGGCGATAGTGTGGTTGTTGTTACGGGGGCGTCTCGTAAAATTTCCAAGAAATCGTGGGCTGAGTTAAGGTTGAATTGGCTGGGCACGTAGGGGGTGAGGAGGTTGAGGAGGTTGAGGGGGTTGAGGAGGTTGTTCTTGGAAATTTTACGAGACGCCCCCCGTAACAACAACCACACTATCGCCTCTCTCGACGTAGAAAGCCTGTTCACCAACGTGCCAGTGGATAGGACCATTGACATGATTCTACGTCGAATGTATCATTGCCCTGATACACCTACACTGGACATCCCGGAGAAGGCCCTGAAAACACTACTGGAGCTATGTACCAAGGAGGCCCCTTTCCTTTGCCCCCTGGGCAACATGTACAAGCAGATAGACGGTGTGGCGATGGGCAGCCCCCTAGGAGTTCTTTTTGCGAACTTTTTCATGGGTACCATCGAGGAAGAGCTCCTAGCTGCCCAACGACCAGCCGTCTACTGTAGATACGTGGATGACATCTTCGTGCAAATCAAGGACCTCCACGAACTACAGGAACTCCAGCGTCGCTTCATGACCTCCTCCGGACTTAACTTCACCTTTGAAAAATCTAACAATGGACAACTCCCCTTCCTCGACATCCTCGTAGCTCTGAACGACCATGGGTTCAAAACCACCGTCTACATTAAACCTACTAACACAGGACAATGCCTCAACGGCGATAGTGAATGCCCCCGCCGTTATCTTCTATCCTCCATCTCCGCCTATGTTAGGAGAGCCCTCACGCACTGCTCTACCTGGGCCGACACCCACCAGGAACTAGAAAGACTATCCCAAGTTTTAGTAAATAACGGATACTCCAACTCCGACATCTCCATCACCATCAACCACCATCTTGAAAAATGGTACACCCAAAGCCCTCCCAACATTGACCCCCCCAATGAAATTAAGATCTTCTACCGCAATTACATGTCCTCTGAACACAAAAATGACGAGGCCGTCTTAAAAGAAATAATCTCCAAGCATGTCCACCCAACCAACCCGGAAAACAAAATCAAATTAATAATTTATTACAAATCCCCCAAGACCTCCAACCTCGTTCTCCGCAACAAACCAGCCTCCACCAAGATAAAGAGCCCGATGACCGACGATCAAGTCATTTACCAACATACCTGTAATTATGAGGACTGTGGACCTCATTCCTATATTGGTATGACGCAGACTCGTCTTTCACGTCGGTTAACTCTTCACCTTCAGGCTGGAGCCATCAAAGACCACTATCTCACCCCTAACCACCCTCACACGCAACGAGTTAGAGAAACACACCACCATACTCGATAAAGAAAGTGACCCAAGGAGATTACCTATACTCGAAGCTTTATATATCTAAGCCTTACATCCCAACATCAACAACCAAACTCTGGACCTTCAGATCCTTCCTTCTGCCAAAAGGCACTACCCTACAGGACCTAACATCCCTCCTCGCCCCCCGGTGCCCTTGACGCAGCCCCCCGCGCTACCTCCTTCAGCTTCGTCTTCTGCAGGCGCCACACAACTTAGGCCACGCCCCTCGACACGCAGCCAATCAGCTTCGACCCCACCTACTGACCACCATCCCGCATCCAGTTCGCATGCGTGAAGCGGTTAACCCCTTTCTCTCTCCTAATTTACGCTTCCACCAATAGCAGACTTTTGCCCCCTGTTTTCCGCCTCCTCTGATCCTCCACCCTCTATATATACCCTTCCTGTTTACCTTTTATATCATTCCTTCCTTACTTGATAATGCTGGTTGTCCAGTGAAACGCGTCGTATATCCTGTATCATCATGTACATTTATGTAACCCTGTACCACCATGAATTTTGCTCATCTCCTTCATCTACTTCCTGCCACCCAGCGAAAACTCATCAGAGACCTGGAAACTTTGAATAATAAAATTTCCAACGCAGAAATTGCCATTTCTTTCAACCTCGTATGTATTAAAGAAAATTTATTACCTGGCTTTACTAACATATATATATATATATATATATATATATATATATATATATATACAGTATATATATTTATATATATACTGTATATATACAGTATATATATATATATATATAGGCTATATATATTGCCTGACGCCGTGATCCCCAAAGGGGTGGCCGCGAACGAAAACACCCCCATGCACATCTGTCCCCATTCAGTCGACGCCCCTCCTCCAAACCAGTACCGCCTTCATCCATATACTTCTTCACTCCATTCTTCCACCTCTCTTTTGGTTTACCTCTCCCTCTCTGTCCTTCCACCTCGCTCTCGTACACCCTCTTAGTCATTCTCTCGCTTCCCATACGTTCCATATGGCCGAACCAACTCAAGGAGTTCCATATACCCACCCGCACCCACCCGCCACCACAGAAAGTCGAAGGAAATACAATAAAACGAAAATTTAGGGGGTACTTACCTAAACTAATATCTGATGGGATAACCCTTGGCCCTCCTGGTGAGCTGCAGCCTCCTGGGGACAGAGTTGGCAAGGTTGCGGAGGTGAGCAGTTCGAAAAGAGTCCCAGAGCTTCTGTAAGGCAACCTTGTGGCGAGGGACTGAAGATGTGTCTGTGTTGCCCAAGCGCGACTTCATCAATGCCCACAGGTTCTCGATGGGGTTCAGGTCTGGCGAGTTACCAGGTCAAGCTTCAAAATACCTAATGTTGTTATCCTTAAGGGCTTCTATCACGTATTTTGCTGTATGGCAGGGTGCACCGTCCTGCATAAAATAGTTGGCTTTGCACTTATCAAATCAGGGTATAAGATGATCAGCTAATAATTCTAGGTAATTGTATCTATTCATCTTAACATTCTCCTCAAGAAACGCTAAATCACCCACACCATGGTATGTAAACCCACCCAATACCATCACCAAGTCCGGGTGCTTAACCGTACGACGAGTGTACTTGGGGTCGTAGGGGTTACTATGTCGCGTTCGGTAAACGTACCTCTTGTTGCTGTCGCTCACTGTGAAGGTGCTCTCGTTAGTCCACAGTACCTTCTGCCACTGCTCCAAGGTCCAATGCCTGTGCTGACGGGCAAAAGCGAGCCTTTTCTTATGGTGGGCCTTTGTTACCAGAGGTTTAGGAATAGCACGGCACCTACGATAGCCCAGCGTCTTGCGAAGGTAGTCAGACAAAGTTCGGATGGCAACCCCCTCGAGCAGAGACAAATTTTGTTCTTTAATTTGTCTGGTGGTAAGGGTGAGATTGGCATCTATCTGGCGGCGAATAAGGTTTAAAGTGCGCCTAGACACCTTACGCTTCCTCCCAGGCCTCGGTTTGTGAGCGGGCAGGGAGGGCCCCTCGCCATCTTTGATTTTTTTCGTCCACCTCTGGACAGTACGAAGGGATATTTTGGTGTGAAAAGCTCTTACCCTCCTTCACTAAGGTGGCTATCACAGCAATCTGGGTGTCCTGTAGTTCCATGCTAGGAGGCATAATAGGCGGTGGGTGGGCGGCTAAAGTGGTTAATCCCGGGCGCTTGGCCAAAGAATGTCAGCCCTATCACTCGACCGTAACCTCACTTCCCAATAGCCCGCGGCTCACTGAGGGGCCCAGCTGCTCTTCCCAGTGTAGCTCATGGGTGGTTGAGTTGCTAGATGGCCGCAGTTGCCAGATCTCACCCGATTCACTGGGGTTGGGCGTCTCTTTTCATTTATGGCGAATGCTCATGGCGCGGGTATAGGCGTGCCATGATTAACCGCCGGTACTGTATACCTCTACACCACACCTCCTTCTTACTTCCTCATTCGTGTGTCTATCCCTCCATGTAACTCTGCACGCAGTTCTCAAGTAACTCATTTCCAACCCTCTCACTCTTGGTCTGAGTTTCTCCACCAACGTCCATGCTCCGCTTCCGTAAGTCAGTGTCGGGATTACTATACTGTCATACAAGGACTTCTTCACTTCCATACTGACTACCCTATTTCTTGTTACTGCTTCCAGCATTCCTACATCCCTCTTCCCCTGTTGCACCCTCTCCCACATTTCTTCATCCATGCTCCCATCTTTACATAGCACACTGCCCAGATTCTTAAATGAGCTGACAATTTCCATAGCCTGACCGTTCAACTTCACCTCACACTCTGTGGCTTCACTCGTTTCGAAGACCATAACCTTGCTCTTCCCCGCATTTACCTTCAGATTCCGTTTTTCGCACACTGTTCCAAACTCATTTACTCATTTACCAGACCCTGCAACTCCAATTCATTATCACTCATCAGAACTGTATCATCAGCAAACAGCAGTACAGATAGCTTCCACTCGTTTCCCTCCCTTCTCAGCGATACACCAACATCCACTGCTCTTCCTTGTATTTCTTTCATGACTCCATCCATATATACAGTAAACAACCACAGGGACATCACACGCCCCTGTTTCAACCCAACACTTAGATCAAAGAACTCGCTCTGCTCATTCTCCACATGTACTGCCGCCTTTACACCTTCATACATGCTCTTCACTGCTTTCAGCAACTTGCCATCTTATCCGTAGATTGTAAGTACTTTCCACATACCTTCTCTATCCACTCTGTCATATACATATATATATATATATATATATATGGGGAGGTGTGGCAGAGTGGTCTTGCCACTGGACTGGTAATCCAATGGACCCGGGTTCGAATCCCAATATGTCAATGGGAAAATATTATTGGGATGGAATTTGTGCTCTACCTAGTTTCAGTGCATTACCACAGCACACCGAAATGCCAAACAAATACCCTCATTGTTCCCTGGTTAAATAGCATTGTATGAATATTCTCATATTCAAAATATGTTACAGGGGGGCAATGCCTAGTGAGTTAATTGCTCAATAGGTGGTGTTCTGATAGTAAGGGTCCGAGTGTGGGGGATGAGATGGTGAAGCGCGGAAGGGAAGCGGCTTCAGAGATGGAGTTGCTTCGAGCCAGGGTGCTTCGCATGCCTCACTCCCTTGACTGGAACAAGACCTCATGGGCCTCACCGTGTTCAGCGGTGTAGTGTAAAGGAATATAGAAAAAAATAAAGAAAAAACAAATATATATACGTATACAGGTATATATATATATATATATATATATATATATATATATATATATATAAATTATACCGGTATATATATATATATATATATATATATATACAGTATATATATATACACTGTACTGTATATATACTGTATATACCGGTATATATATATATATATATATATATATATATATATATATAGACTATATATTATGAATATATTTTGTTTATGTTTTACTCGCTAGAAAAATAAATCACGGAACTGCAAGCTTTTATCTGTAGTCCAAAACATCTTCTGGTAGATAGAAAAGCAAGGGTGGGAGTCAATTTTTGTCTTCTTATCCTTGACATTTACCAATAAGTAAGGAAAAATTAAATAATGTTTGACAAGTATCACAAAGCAACACATACTTAATAACATAAAAAACATTGAAATACAATAACACTTACATATATACAAAAGTAAACAAATATAATTTACTAGACAACAATGAAAATAATAGGAACTATATACAGGTTGACACACATTTACAGTAGTATATCACCCATATCTCTCTCTCTCTCTTTCTTTCTACCAATATATCTCTCTCTACCAATACTACCCATAGCTCTCTCTTTCTTTCTCCTTGAAAGAAAGAGAGGAGATATATGGGTGTGCCAACCTGTTTATAGGTCTTATTTTTTGTATTATTGTCTTGTGTAATTATATATTCTTACTTGTTTGTATGTGTCAGTGTTATTGTATTTAAATTTTTTTATTTTTTTTATTAAGTATGTGTTGCTCTGTGATACTTTTCAAGAAATAAATATTATTTCTTACTAATTGGTAACTGACTCGCACCTTTTCTTCTCTATCTGCCGGAAGATGTCTCGGAATACAGACGAAAGCTTAGACTAGGGGAGTTATGGTGGAGAGGTCTTGACACTGGACTGGTATTCCAATGGTCCCGGCTTTGAATCCCGATGCATCAATGGGAAGATATTATTGGGATAGAATCTTTGCTGTAGCCTACCTAGTATCACCGCATTACCACAGAGCCCACAAAAATGCCAAATAAATACCCTCATTGTTCCCTGATTAAATAGCACTGTATGAATATTACCACAATGAAAATATGCTACAGGGAATCAATGCCTAGTGAGTTCATTGCTCAATAGGTGGCGTTCTGAGAGTGAGGGTCTGAGTCTGAGGGGTGCGACAGTAAAGCACAAAAGCGAAGCAGCTCCAGAGATGGGGTTGTGAGTGGGCAACCAAGCGCCGTGCATCTTGCGAAGGCAAGATGGCAAAGCCTGGTTTCAGCTCTAAGAGCCTCACATGCCTCACTCACTAGACTGTAACAAGATTTCACGGGCTTCACCGTGTTGAGCGGTTGAATATACTGTATATAGTCTCTCAGCTTATGCCCGAGAAGGTGTAGTTGGAATATAGAAAAAAAAAGTTCTGTGTTTCATTTTCCTAGAGAGTACAAGATATGTATTAACCCTTAAAAAGCGGCTCACCACATAAGTCGTATTTAATAAAGCTGGACTTTCGAGCGTATGACTGCCCCAGACCACCGCGGCGAACCTACTGACACGAATCTCAGCTCCCTCCTCCCTCTCTCACTCGCTACAGCACGGTTATTGCAAGAAAACTATCCATCATACAAGGATCGTTATGGTGTCATTCGAAAGCTCTTACTTGTTTTACGCCACGTGTAGGCCTATTTGTGATTATTTTTTATTTTTGTTCTTCTCTCTCTCTCTCTCTCTCTCTCTCTCTCTCTCTCTCTCTCTCTCTCTCTCTCTCTCTATCTCCCTCCCTCTCTCTCTCTCTCTCTCTCTCTCTCTCTCTCTCTCTCTCTCTCTTTTTCTATCTCTATACATATCTATATATCTATCTTTTTGTTTTTTCCTATGTGAGTGAGGGACACAAAAGGCAGAACTGCCTGTAGCGAGTGGCTCCCCCCATAGTTGAAAGAGTGACAGGGCCATAATCAAGGGCCGTTGGAGCTAACATGCCTGGACACACGGAGTTTGAAGCAATTTAAGTCATAGGAGGAGGGAAAGACTGATTCTGGGAGAGAGTTCCAGAGCTCAGCTGTTAAATAGAAGAAAGACTGAGAGTAACGTTTCACTCTTGGGTTGGAGAGTTGCAAAGAGTAGGGGTGGGATTGTGTTACAAGATGGGTACCACGTACCCTACGTAGAGAGGTGGCATACACTGGGAGAGCTCCGAGGAGAACTGATTATTGTAGTAGCGATAGAATAGCAAGAGAGATGCAACATTGTGGCGAAGAGAGAGAGTTTGCAGAGAGTTGGTGAGTGGGCGGGAATTAATGATACGAAAGGCCTTCCTTTCTACTTTGTTTAGGAGTGCGGTGTGAGAGGATCCTCCCAACATATGTGAACAATGCTCAATACAAAGACGCACTGTGCCCCTGTATAGAGCAAGAAGCTGCACAGGGGTAAAGAACCCCTTGAGGCAGTTGAGCACTCCCAGCGTCTGGGTGGCCGCCTTAGCAAGACTGGAAATATGTCCCTTCCAATTGAGAGCAGAAGAAAAAGAGACACCAAGAATATTGAGAGAAGATGAAGGATTGATTTTTGTATTGTTGAAGAATAAGGGATAGTCCTCTGGAAGTTTCGGACAGGTAGATAGATGGATAAATTGGGTTTTGGAAATGAAATTTGGAAATTTGGTTTATGAAATTAAAAAGAGAATAAGAGATAGGACAGAGCACTGAGGAACACCGGAGTTGATAGGATGAGGAAGTGAGCGATGGCCGTCCACATCGCAGCTATGGAACGGCCGGAAAGGAAATTAGAGACAAAGGCACAGATGGAGGGATAGAAACTGAAGGAGGGTAGTTTAGAAATTAAAGATTTGTGTCAGGCTCTATCGAAGGCCTTTGATATGTATATTGCAATAGAAAAGGTCTCACCAAAGTTCCGAAAGGAAGATGACCAAAGAATTTGCCTAGGTAGCGAGTCAGCTCGGAAGCTCAGTTTTTGAGCACAACAGGAAGAACACCGTCCGAACCGTACGCCTTCTTAGTATTAAACCCAGAGAGGGTAGAAAGTACATCTTTAGAAGAGATTAGGATATTAGGCGTAAGTAGGAGAGAGGGGTGGAGAGGGAGGAATAGCACCAGAATCATCGAAGGTGGAGTTTGTAGCAAAAGTTTGAGCGAAGAGTTCAGCTTTGTCAGAGGAAGAAGTGATGGTTGTGCCATCAGAGTGGAAAAAGCGAGGGAAAGACAAGGAAGGAAAATTGTTGGAGAGGTTTTTGGCTAGATGCCAGAAAGCTTGGGAAGAGCTAGAGTTGGATAGTTCAGTGCATTTATTATTGATGAAAGAGAGCTTGTCAAGTCGAAGAACAGATTTGGCTTGATTCCGGGCAGACACATAGGAAGAATGAGATTCTTGAATTTTAAGGCGTCGGTACAGTTTGCATGCTTCCTCCTTGTTGCGGACAGCAGTAGAACAAGCATGAGTAAACCAAGATTTGTTTGCATTAGACTTGGAGAAAGAAAATGGAATGTATGCTTCCATGCCCGAGAGGATTACCTCGGTAATGCGTTCAGCACTCTCCGAGGGTTCTCGGCCACGGAAACAGAAGTCATTCCATGGGAAATCAAAGAAGTACTGCCGAAGAGCCTACCAGTCAGCAGTCTACCAGTCAACTATCTGGCTTAAGCTATCTTGTCACTCTCTCACTAAATATATCTGTGATGTTTATCTCTCCCCTAACTCCACTGACTATCCAACATTCTTTAACTATCTTACTTCTAAAGTGGAATACATTCTATCCATCTCTCCCTTCTGTGAAATCTCCATCTTAGGAGATTTCAATGTTCATCACCACCAATGGCTCTCCTCTAATTTCACTGACCAACCTGGTGAACAAGCCTACACATTTTCTATCCTAAATGACCTAGAGCAGTTAGTTCAGCAACCTACCTGTAACCCGGACCGCTCTGGAGATCGGCCCAATATCCTTGACTTATTTCTAACCTCTAATCCTTCTGCTTATTCTGTAAATCTTCTCTCTCCGTTGGGCTCCTCCGATCATAACCTTATTTCTATCACCTGTCCTGTCTCTCCAGTACGGCCTTCTGACCCCCCCAGCCGGCGGCGCTTGTGGCATTTTGGCGCCGCCGACTGGGAGGCTCTACGGCAGTACTTCTTTGATTTCCAATGGAATTATTTTTGCTTCTGTGGCCGGGGACCATCAGAGAGTGCCGAGCGCATTACTGAGGTAATCCTTTCGGGCAAGGAAGGATGCGTCCCATTTTCTTTCTCTCAGACTAACTCACAAAATCTTAGTTTACTCACGCTTGTTCTACTGCTGTTCGCAACAAGGAGGAAGCATTCAAACAGTACCGTAGCCTTCAAACTGAAGAATCTCGTACTATTTATGTCTCTGCCCGGAATCAAGCCAAATCTGTTCTCCGACTCGACTCGCCAAAAACTCTTTCATCAATAACAAATGCTCTGAACTGTCCAACTCTAGCTTTTCCCAAGCTTTTTGGCATCTAGCCAAAAACTTCTCCAACAATATCACTTCCTCGTCTTTTCCTCCTCATTTCCACTCTGACGGTACCACCGTCACTTCTCTCTCTAACAAAGTTGAACTCTTCGTTCAAACTTTCGCTTAAAACTCCACTTTGGATGATTCCGGTGCTATTCCTCCTTGTCCACCACCCTCTCACTTACTTATGCCAAATATCATAATCTCTTCTAAGGATCTACTCTCGGCCCTCTCTGGGCTTAATACTGAGAAGGCATACAGACCGAACGGTGTTCCTCCTGCTGTGCTTAAAAAAAAAATCTGCTGGCAATATAAATTATATGACGATCACAAAAAATCCTGGAGTGAGAGAACCCCCTCAAGCAAATGTTGCTTGAATAATAGTCAACTGTGGATATCTTCTAAATTTAAGGCCACTAAATGTGTCCTAGAGTGTACACAGAGACTTCACTACACTGATACGTTAATAAAACCTCCCCCATATGACAACCTACTAGCAAACTGCAGCACGAACAATAATACCAAATGTTTTGGTCATGTGTGAAAATACTATGACGACGATATAGCATCCCTCACCTAGCAACATCTGAAATTTTTAGGTAAGGTGCCGCCATCTGGCCAGGCAAAATTAAAGCAATCATAATCTTGAAGCTTTTGTGGAAAATCTTGGGGTCTCACATAAGTTACAAACGACTCATATTTGTTCACCGATCGGAGAGCTCAATCTATCAGCAAACTGTTGTTTTCTCGGTAATTATTGGGAAAATAAGAAACTCTAAGTCTATATTATAATCATTTATAGTTTTTATAATGAGCAATGTATTTACCTATGAAAACATTGTGTTACATGTACAATCAAGAAGGGGAGATGACAATTTCCTGCTTACTTTACGTTTACATTGAGGGACCTGCAGAGGGCCGCTCTCGGGCGGCATGATATGAGGGGGTTGTGCTTTAGGACTAGTGGTTGGGGACAGGATCAGGATTAGGGATGTAATGATTGGTAATCCTAGTTCTAAATTAATCAAGGGTGGGGCTATTAACTACATGAGATTGGAGGTGGTTCCATTCTTGGATGCTGCGGGGAAAAAAACATGATCTAAATTTGTCCGTGCTTGCCTGATATGTGTGGTATTTTAGGTTGTGGCTGCGTCTCGTAAATCATATACTTATAGGGTGTAAATATATATATTTGTCTATGTCTACTAAGTTGCTATTGATTTTATGTAACATCTGTTGTCTGTGCATTTACCTTCTTGTTGCAAGTGGGTCGAGTCTAATGTCTTGTTTGAGCAACGTGACAGATGTAGTGTGTCTGTAATCACATCTGATCCATCTTGCAGCTTTGTTTTGTATGACAACCTAGTTTATTTATATTGTTGTGAGTGTGTGGATCCCAGACAGTGTCGCAGTATTCTAAGTGTGGCCGAACAAGTGTTTTAAATGCTAGAATTTTGATGTTTGCGTTACACTTGGTGAGATTCCTGCGCAGGATGCCCAGGGCCTTATTAGTCTTTGCTCTGATGCTGCTAACGTGAGGGGTATACTTCACATCCGCTGAGATGTGGACCCCCAAATACTTGTGGGAGGGAAGAATATCCAGAAAAGTGCTATTGGAGTTTGTAGGAGAATGGGATGGTTTTGTTTGAACGAGTGAAACAGATATGGTGACATTTGTCCGGTCTAAATGTCATCTGCCACTTGGCTTCCCACTCTTCAAGCGCAGTTAAGTCATCCTGTAGTCGAAGGCAATTGTCCCTATTAGTAATTGGTCTATAAACTAAGCTATCATCTGCGAAAAGTCTAGTAGTAGAAGTAAGCGATAGTGGGAGGTCATTTATGTATGAAAGGAAAAGTAGGGGACCCAGGACATTGCCTTGTGGGACCCCAGAAGTTAAAGACACAGTGGAAGAATGAGAACCCTCAAGAACAATGCGTTGATCCCGATTGGTCAAGAAAGCCTTAATCCAGTGAAGATGTGGTCTTCGGATGCCATAATACTCTAACTTTGGTGAGGGACTTTGTCTAAGGCTTTGGGAAAGTCTAGTAGTATGGCATCTACTTGTCGAATTTTGGGGTCGTTAAGGGTTTGGGAATTGTCATGTGTGGTCACAAGTAGTTGTATCTCACACGACCGTTTGGGCCGGAAGTCGTGCTGTGCGTCAGTCAGTATATTTTGCCTATCTAGATGGTCCATTAAATGTCGGTGGATGATATGTTCTAAAATTTTGCAAAGTACTGAGGTAATCGAAACAGGTCTATAGTTAAAAGGGAGGGTTCTGTCTCCCAATTTTAAATTGGAGTCACGTTTGCCAATAGTCAGTCATGGGGAAGTTCTCCGGTGTCAATTGTCTGTGAGAAAATAACCTGCAGGATAGGGGCAAGAATGGCAGCATTCGCCTTGAGTATCCTGCAGGGTATATTGTCTGGTCCAGTTGCTTTGCTAAGTACAACAAACCAAAAATGTGTTTCAGTAAGCTACATTGAGTTAAATTAATACTTTAATTTCGTAATTAGACTTTTAGAAATACCAAAATAATACTAACTTTGACTCCTAAGACACTATGGATGCTGTGCTGTACCCCTGTGGTTTTCATGAGGTGATATTTTTGTTTCGCAGTATTGTATGTCCCAAGTACATGACACCTCACGAGAAGTTTCCCCTCTTGTCATTATAAACTTACAGCACAAATACATCAAGTAATACTCAATCGATGTGAAGTGTGACGTAACGGGTGTATATAATCTACCAACTATTGCTAAAACACGGTTCATTTTAACCCAGCGAAAAATTATGACCATATATTGATTTTAGGGATGTGATGCGAGTTAATGAATTAAGAAGTCAAATAGGAAAACATTTTGTTTTATATCAAACAGATGTATTTGTTGTTTTTCATCAGTTTGGTGCCAGTGTGTAGTGCTATTGAATCACTTCGAAAGGCAGAAAAATCGTGCTTAATAAATGACCTGATTATTATTATTATTACTATCATAATTAAATCAGTTGACATCGGATGAAGTTTAATTTATGACCCGATAATGATGAACCGAGTATAGTACAGTCACACCACAAAGTTCCTGACGCTGGGGTTCAGCAAAAGTTGTGATGAAACACAATTGTACACTCATGCACAGTCAGTTATTATAGGGGGTCAATATTGTCAAACAACCAGTATGGTGATTTGATTTATAAAACCATGTACAGTTGGTCAAGGATGAAAGTATACAGTTTTTCGTCTGCTATAGCCACACATGGTTTGTCATGATGGCAGCCATGACAGCCTTTCCACTAGCTCAAACCATCCCAACACACATGGGGTTTATTATATTGATACATTAATTAATATACGGAGTGCTTCGAAAAAGCGTTTCCATAAAATATCAAAAGTTAGAGAATTATTCATAAACCTTCAGGGTGACTAAATACTGTTATGGAGATAGCAAAACAAAGCTGGGGGCATACGCTGGAACAGCGCGTAGCCGCGGCGCTCGCCTCCGTTTCATTGCCCTTTGGATCACATATAATCCAGTCTTGGGGATGAAAGTGAAATATCAATATTTACCTACTTATTAATTAACAAGTATTATTAGATTCCTCTTTCTACTCATTATTTATTATGAATGTTATAATGTTAAGTGTATATCGTAATATTTTGTAGCCACTCCATATTCGTCTACTTTAGATACACAAAAATCTAATTCCTAAACGTGGACGTAAGGAAGCCTGTGTGTTCAATAGGGTAATGACCCAGCAATTTTACTCATCTTGCGAGCGTCATTGCTTTATGAGTCAGTCCTCGAAGCATAATGAGGCTTTACTTGTGATTTTTATTTATTTATTTATTATTATTATTTTTATTTTTATCAGCAGAACACCTGCAAACCAACTGCAACATTGATATCACCATACCCTACATTATTAGCCACATATTACCACGTGTGAAAATGGACCTGTATTCCACTGAAATATCGTATATAGGTAGACGTTTTGATTTTCGTTTTCACTCTCGCATTTCTTGTATATCTATCAATAACATTAAGTGTTTAATATCTCCGAAGTGATATTCACGTCAAAGATTATAGAGCAATATATTCATATTTCCGTCTGACAACTAAGTCCAGGAACACGTTTTTAAACACCCTGTATAAGGTGGGCGGGCTCTGAGATATGGCGACCAGGGCTGCCAACATGACAAACTATGTGTGGCTATAGCAGACGAAAAACTGTATACTTTCATCCTTGACCAACTGTACATTGGTGGACATAAGTCTTAACCACCCTATTATTTTCATTATGTAATTATTACATCATGAACCGAACAGTTTACATATGTTAAAAAGTAATGCACTTATCATTTTGCAAATATATGTAAAGAAAGTTTATTCGTAAAATGTATATAACATTTATAATTGCGTAATTAAATTCATAGGGTGGCTACAAACATATGTCTCCAACTGCGCATATCTATATCTAGGCTGTGTGTGGAAAAGGTATATAGCTTACCCCCTTGGTCAAGAATTTAGTATCGTGTAACTGTACACTAATTTATAAGCTACCATACTTTAGGAAGGTCACACTTTTAGATTTCTAGGCAATTAATTTAAGAAAGTCGACAACTTAGCTAAATTGGCCACATAACTCAGTTAACAAAAGGATACCAACACTCGTAACTGAAATATTACCAACATCGACAATAAATGTTACTCTTAATAGCGAGGTAAATCAAAGCAAAAGAAAGCCTGCCTGAAAATATATTGGTCAGAAATGTCCTACATAACAACAGAATACTGCTATAAGGTGTCGTGCATAGCGAACTTTGTACGGAAGTATTATATTTTAGAGTCCATTTAATGTTCAAGGAAAACAATAAAAACATCAATGTAGCTACCTAGGACGCTTCCCAGGCAATAATATTCAACCAGCATACCACTTAACCCAGCAGACCTTAACCAGTACCATCTAAGGTCAACTGTACTGGAGCAAAATATTAGTTCTAACCCAAATCTCCCTTACCTAATATTTAATCCACTGGAGAGTTGGCTCTGGATCACAGCTACTGGTGTTAATGGCCTACTGGATAAATGTGTGTTGACCAGGGCCTCGTTCATAACACAATTCTCTATGCAATACGTAATGCAACGAATTGCTGTGTACCAACACTGACGTATGTTGCCAGACACAATACGGTATTGATTAGCACAATACGGAGAGAAAGAAAAGGAAACAAAAATGTAATTTGCTTTTGGCAATTATATATTTGATTGCATTCTCTTCAGGATGTAGTCAAACTGGTATTGCTTCCTTATAATATTATCTCTAAATATGTATTATTGGTTGGTATTTTTGTACACAGCAATACGCTATTGTGCATTACGTACTGTATAGAGGTGGTGGTGGTAGTGGTGGTGGTGGTGGTGGTGGTGGTTGCTGCACCGTGATAATATTATTTACGACCTCAGAGTCAGCCACACTAATGGACGGAAGCCTGAGAAGGACGGATGTGTGAGGTGTGACACAGGAATCTGGGCCGTCTGTCAGGAGAATCTAGGCCAACCTGTGTATTGTAGCCTCATGTTAACCCATTGACAATTAGGACACGTTTTGACAGCTTAGAATAAATTTCATTAGACTGTTGTATACAGTTTCGGAAGGATTTCTAGAAATCAAAGAGATAAAAGTACCTTAATTAACCTTCTGACATACAAAATGCCTTCCAGAATTGAATAAAGTCGTTTAACGGTAGCCATAATAAAAGGGAGAAACGCGTCCCCCATTACTGAAAGAGTTAACTGTGTGTTTGGAGAAATTATACTATTAAGTCTAAGGTAACATAATTTTAAACGTGTGGTGGGAGATGTTATGGCAATCTGTCCATCCTTTTAGCAAAAATTGCAAAAATCTACGGCAAACTTTCTAAGGTAATATCCTTTTTCAACTGCATGTTAATTAATTTACCTGTTTGTTGGGAGGTATTATATCAGCGTTTGTATAAGATTATGGGCTGTTGTTGGCTCAATTTAACCCTTAAAAAGCGGCTCACCACATAAGTCGTATTTAATAAAGCTGGACTATGTGGCGGCGCTCGACATAGGTCGAGTGGCAATTTCAGCACGTAATGTTGCTGAGAGAGAGAGACAAGTGGTGGCAGGAGACTAGCGAGCGTATGACTGCTCCAGACCACCGCGGCGAACCTACTGACACGAATCTCAGCTCCCTCCTCCCTCTCTCACTCGCTATATACGGAATTGTATCGGGAAAGTGGCTAATTACATGCTTTTTGCACTCGCGTTGCACGGTTATTGCAAGAAAACTAGCCATCATAAAAGGATCGTTATGGTGTCATTCGAAAGCTCTGTTTATGCCCTTTCAGGGATAGATACTTGTTTTACGTTCTGGGTCTTATTTAGGCATGAAAATGATCACGTAAACAGCCCTATTTTGGCTAAAAACACCCCGCTGGGCGGTACATATAAATAAACCGCCTAGGCCGCTAAAGAAGGGTTAAGTATTATATTTATATTTATAATGCTGTCATAATGAAAGTTAAATTGAATGATCTGTTTAAGATATATTAGTATGTCTACAACTTTGCAATACCTGCACCTAAGACATGCTTCAGTAAAATGTTCGTGTGACTCAGTCAATAAATCTGTCATATGTGTGGTGCTCGGCAGGTGTCACACTAGCCGCTTTTTCCGGCAATTTTGTTCAGGCAATTGTGGTTTGGCATCTTCTGCATTAAAGTTATATATTTGTTTAATCCCTCAAAATCATATAGGCTAAATTCACTCTAGTTGTCAATTCCAATGCCAACATACCAACAATTAGTATGAAAACGAACTTGCTCATTACAAATTAACGGAAAAAAACGCTCGTGTGACATTGATTATGTTGCATATTATTACAAAATGTGATATTACGAACGCATACGGAAATGAAACACGAAAAAATAGCAGATAGTATGGTGCAAACCCGGTTATAGTTATATTTCGAAACTAAAGTAATACTGGGCAAATAAACAATTTTTTAAATGTATAGTTTTGGGTACAAGTTATGACATAATAGATAAAGTGCATACAGAACCAAAGACCGAGGTGTAGACTATGGTGTCTGTAGGAGTTAGAAGGTTCCTAATAGATGATGTGAGGGAAAGACTGTGGTAAAGTGTGTGTGTGTCTCACCAAACCTTTTTGTTGCGTGAAGTGCGTGTCATTTGTTAGTATATTGTTGGCTGTGAATGTGAGTGTAGTCTGTAGTCGGTCAATTGGCGAACTCTGAAATCGAAGGTTTGGGATGATCTGTACGGTACCAGTCTCACCCGAAGGCTAAAGCCTGGTTCACACATAGACGAGTCGGTGCCCGAGTCCAACACGAGTGATGAAATTTTGCTATTCGGCAATGACTCATCAATACTGCAACACTCGTATAGACTCGTGTTACACTCGTGTATACTCTCCGTGTATCGGGGTGTGTCCTGGGTACTCGTGGCGCCACGTTGCCCAAAAATTTCATACATGCATGATATTTCTTGTCCCCGTCACGAGTCCGAAGGGCATACGTGTAGACTCGTGTTGACTCTTGTTGACTCTTTGTGACTCTTGTTGAACTCTGCATAACTCTTTGTGACTCGTGTTGACTCTTGTTACACTCTTGGGTGAATCAGGCACCTGCACAATGGGGGCCACTCTTGGGAGAACTCATTGTGACTCTTGGTCCACTCTTGTTGACTCTTGTTACACTCTTGTTGACTCTTGTTACACTCTTGTTGACTCGTACCGACTCTTTGTTTTCGTACCCTGGAATTTGACCGTTATTTTTCAAATTTATGACACTTGTGTTGGGTTCGTGTTACACTCGTGTTGACTCTCCGTTACTCGTATGGACTCTTGTCTGAACACGTGTTGACTCGGGATCAGTTACTACTCGTGTAGTAATCGGCCTCCAGCAACGCCGATAATCGACGAGTGTCACTCGTGTTGGACTCGGGCACCGACTCGTCTATGAGTGAACCAGGCTTTAGGTTGACCTATGCGATACCCTTCTCACCTTGTAACAGACCACCAACCCCCAGAGGGGATGTCACAACTTTGTCCACTTATACCAGGTTCCTATTTATACTGCTAGGTGAAGGGAGAAAATAAAAAAAAAATCTATCGCTTTGCAAAGAACGTTCACACTATAAACGCTACGATTCGTGGTAGCGTATGCAGAATGCACGTCCTTCACAGAAGATAATTAATAAAGATTGTCAACCCAATTGTTTAGATAAAGTCAACTTTGTTTAACTTTTAATATCTGTTCCGAATGCACCTCTCAGCTGTTGCATTTGGAGTATTCCACTGAGTTGCCCGATCTCCACCCAAGGCTGCTTGTCATTTAAGCTACTACTAGAGGTCAATTATATATCCCTTTCAGAAACAGTTACATATTCTATATTCCTTGCAATCGTTCTGCAATGTAACCGCCCCCCCCCCCACTCTCCCCTATCCACCCCCCTTCCAATCTCCCCCTCCACCCCTCTCCTCGAGAAAGTCCTTAATTTCAAGAAAGAAAACTTTCATAAAATTAGACAAATGATTAAAGAAACTGACTGGAACTTTATAATTAGCATTGACATAAATACATCACAGGAGTTTCTCGCAATCAATTACTTAACACTTACACTGTGGGCATATTTCCGCCTATTTCCGCCGTATTAGGGCTCATTTAGGCACTCCTGATTGATTAAGCAAATATCTGAATGAAATTAAATGTATTCAGCCAAAAACTAGAAGAAAATAACTTCAAAATGACACCAGAACGAACTTTGTAGCACGCAGAGTTCACCCGCAGCGCTACCATAGCCATTCGCTAATACTGAGCAATTATCGCTAATGTCGCACTACATTTGCCTTTGGCAGCGCTGTATGTCTAGCGAGAGTATGGCTCATACTCCTCAGTGCCTCGGCCGGCTGGCTAGAGAGAGGATAGGGGGCCTGTCACACTTCCGCTCACTCGCACTTGATTCTACAGGCTTTAAGTGGCTTAGCCTGTAAATTGCTGTAAATTGCCATGGCGTTCCGGGACGTTCTCACAGCCAATGGGTTAAATGCAGTGCAATACTGCATATCATCGAAAATACGGTGTACAGACCATTATGATAAAGCTAAATGGTAGAATAAAGATATATCAGACTGCTTGCATGCTAAAAAGATTGTTCATGATAGATTAATATCCTCATAAAAATACAAAGAACGGGTAAAATTCGTAGAACTATGACACAAAGCCCAAAAGTTAATTAAGCAAAGTAAAAAGACCCTAGGGTTACAAGTTGCAAATCAAAGTAAAACAACCCCAAAATAATTTTATAGTTACATCAGAAAGAAGAAAGTAGTTACTTCAACTATTGGACCCTTAGTCCACGAAAATGGAGAATACACAAAAAAAGAAGCACAAATGACTAATGCCCTCAATACCTTTTTTGCATCAGTTTTTACAACATATGACCTTAGTGATATTCCTACCGCATCACCGGTTCAGATAGATAATATCACAATTACAGAGAAAGAAGTATGGAAATGCTTAGATAAACTCAAGGTATATAAACCGCCTGGACCTGATACACTCTCACCTAGAGTTTTAAAGGAAGCTAACGATGAGCTCTCCAAACCAATGACGTTGCTATTCAATAAATCCTTGCAGTCAGGGACTATGCCTGATCAGTGGAAGCTCAGTAACGTAACACTGATATTACAAAAAGGGAGCAAATCGTTACCTAGTAACTATCGTCCAATTAGCTTAACCTCAGTTGAATGGAAAATGCTAGAAACACTCATAAGAGACAGACTCGTAAATCACTTAGAGTAAAACAATACATTTAACACTTACGCTGCGGGCATATTTCCGCTATATTATGGCTCATTCAGGCACACCTGAATGATTGAGCAAGTGTCTGAATGAAATAGAATATATTCAGCCAAAAACTAGAAGGAAAAAGCTTCAAAATGACACCAGAATGAGTTCGTAGCGCGCGTGATTCATCCGCAGCACTACCACTGATATACTGATATATACAGTATATACACTGATATATAATGTCGCGCCACATTTGCCTTTGGCAGCGCTGCCATGTCTAGCGGGTTGATGGCTCATATCACTCAGTGCTGCGACACCCTGGCTGGAGAGGGGACGGGAGCCTGCCGTGCTCCCGCTGACTCGGACTCGTCTCCACAGACTTTAAAAACCTGTAAATTGCTATAAATTACTATGGTGTTCCGGCACGTCTCCCGTAGCCAACGGGTTAAAGATATTCAACACGGCTCTCGTAATAAATGCTCCAGCTTAATAAACCTCTTAGACTTCTTTCACGATATTCTCAACCTATAAGATGAGAGTAAAGCTATAGATATTATATAGCTTGATTTTCAAAAGGCCTTTGACAAAGTTCCCCACAAAGGTATACTGCTAAAACTAAAAGGGCATGGACTACAAGACGGTTTGTTGAAATGGATAGAACATTGGTTCAGTGACAGAAAGCAAAGAGTAGTATTAACGGTAAGGCATCCAAATGGATCAATGTAAGTAGGGGGGTACCCCAGGGATCGGTACTAGGGCCAATTCTCGACCTAGATTACATCAACAACATAGATGAGGATCTCACCTGTACAATCTTGAGGTTTGCTGACGATACAAATATTGAAAATAGTGTACTCTCAAAAAAACAAGTTGAAGATATGCAACACAACCTTGATCAGTTTTCATGTTGGGCTCAAATTTGGTAACTGAGTTTCAATGCAGATAAATGTAAAGTACTACATATCGGAAACTGAAGTGAGAAAGCAAACTATTCGATGAATGGCAGCCAGCTTAAGAGTGTAGACAGAAAAACTGATTTGGGAGTAACAATATCGAGTAAACTAAAATCCGGTCAACAATGTACCGAAGATGTTAAGAAAGCTAACAAAATAATTGGCTTTATAGGCAGGTTATTTGAGCATAAATCCAAAGGTGTAATCCTAACTCTTTACAATTCCTTAGTCCGCGTTCTTCTGGAATATTGCGTTCAATCCTGGTGCCCTTACTACCAAAACAATATAGACAAGATAGAACGAGTTCAACGTAGAGTTACCAACATTATACCTAGCATAAGGAATAAACCATACGAGTAGCGTCTTAGAGAATTAAATATATTTCCTTTAACCCAGCACAGATTAAGAGGCGACTTAATTCAAGTGTTCAAAATCATCACAGGCATTGACAATATGAACTGTAGTAAGTACTTCACTATCGACCACTTTAATTTTACACAGGGAAACGGTTGCAAAATTATTGGTAAATCTTTTAACTCACACGAGTCAAAGAATTTCTTCTTCAATCGAATGTTCAACTTGTGGAATGGGCTTCCCCGAGACGTTACAGACTGCAGCACCGTTGATTCAGTTAAACTTCGCCTAGACAAACATCTTGCCTCAAACTCGCGACTGACTGCATCTGTAAATTAACAACATTATTTTTTCTTCCTCAGATCCATCAAGGATTATTGTGTATATAAATTACTAAGATGTTACTCTCTTTTTCCCAGATACACGAAAGATCCTTAATACTGTGTTATGTTACTAACCCAACTGTCCCCTCCTAACATCTCCTAATCCTGCCACGGACATTAGTTCCAGGGCAGTAGTTCCCTTTACAATTTGCCCTTACCCTCTCTAAACCACTATTTGGACATTTGATCCTAAGTGTTTTGGAGGACAAGCAGCCTAGAAGGGTCGCTAGAACTGTTGTTGCTTGATTTAATTTGTACCCCTTTGTACTTTGTACTCCTCCATCCATCATTTTTGTTTTCAGTTTGTGTTTACATTTGGCAGCACGTGGATATATGTTTGGGTCTCTCTCCCCAATTGTGACTCCAAGTTTTGTGTTATAATATTGTATGCATAAGAAGAGGTATTAATTTGGCTCTTTAGACCTCCGTCAAGCTTAAACATTTACCCCAGTGACCCCTTTTTAGGAAATTATGCAAATTTTTCCGAAGCAAAAATGTCCCGGCCGAAGCGCGGTTCCTCCTATACTGCAGGCTTGCTATCGTTAGCCAGGACAAATTCTACACCTATATGACACGAAAAGTCTTTAAATCGTCAAACTAATGAGGCAAGCATAATAATATCTCATATTTAATGGGACTACATGAGAGAGAGAGAGAGAGAGAGAGAGGGGGGGGGGGTTCTAGAAAAAAATATATTCTAACCAAAAATGTTTCTTGCTATGGTAAAATATCGAAAAATACATAGTTTAGCTGATACAGTACATTTACGTTGGTGCATTAATGAAGCTGAAAGGTGAAGTGAAACCAACATAAATGATTTACTACTTTATTCACTGTTTTTGACAGTGTACTTATCTTTGCTGCCTGGTGTGACCTTTGCAACTGCCCCATTTCCTTGATTGTTTATATCAAATTGTATTAATATCCCTAAGAATTATTTTGTATTTAATCTTTGCCTGAAAAGCCTACTGGCTTACAAATAGGCTTGTCATGACATGTGTTTTATTGCCTGAATTAATTTGTTCTCATTCTTAAACAATGTATCATGATATGCCAATAATAAAATGTTTAAAGTGTTTAAAGTGTTTGCTACAAGCTAAAGAAAATGTTCAAAGTGTCCCCCATGTGCCCATGAAGCTGTTTGTTTATCTGCAACACGCTCTACTCCTGTACTGAAAACGTCTGAAAGATATCCACAGAATTCTAGGTGGGTTTCCCTTCACCTTTCGCCCTCATTAAGACAATATCATACATTTATTGTAACAGCCAAACTATGCATAATTCGACAGTTTACCATAGAGATATTTCTGGTTAAAATTATGCAAGGAGGCCGTCGTTCAATGTACTGCATGGAATGCAGTATATACTGTATATATATATATATATATATGTTTCCAAGCTCTCTGTGGGGTTCGAACCGTCGACCGTCAGACGATAGCCGACGCTTTAATCAACTACACCACGGCAGTCTAAAAGACACTCAACCTTCTATCCTATTTATGTTAGGGAGAAGGGAAACCCACTAGGCGAATATATTTCAATTCATGCCTAGTGGCTCAAGTGTATTTGTGATATATACTCAATATTTGTAACTCTCATGCTTTGTGGGTTAGAATTAAATGAAATCAATTGCTGCCCGAGTTGCGTCGGGACACTCAGAAATCCTTGTATGGTATTCTGGAATATGGATCCTACAACTAGGTATGAATTGAAATATATTCACCTAGTGGGTTTCCCTTCTCCCTAACATAAATAGGATAGAAGGTTGAGTGTCTTTTAGACTGCCGTGGTGTAGTTGATTAAAGCGTCGGCTATTGTCTGACGGTCGACAGTTCAAACCCTACTGAGAGCTTGGAAACATTTAGTGGCTCACGTGTATTTGTCATATATACTCAATATATATATATATATATATATATATCACAAATACAGGTGAGCCACTAAATGTTTTAATCTCTCAGTGGGGTTTGAACCGCCGACCGTCAGAACGATAGCCAAAGCTTTAACCAACTCCACCAAGGCAGTGCTGCCGTGGTGGAGTTGGTTAAAGCGTCGGCTATCGTCCTGACTGTCGGCGCTTCGAACCCCACTGAGAGATTAAAATATATATATATATATATATATATATATATATATATATATATATAGTTATGAATACTTCAGTAGTAGATCTTGGGCACATAAACCTCCATATCACTAGGAAACGTATTGGCCAGACGCTTGGCCACATCTTTTTTCTCAAATTTTGTTCTAAGCTTAAGCCATCATCAGGTAGAACAACATTCCCTAAGAAGAAGTACATACTAATAGAAACAGTGGAGTTTATAAAAAATAGGGTAAATTATTATCGAATCTATATTAGGTAAAACTTAATAAATACCAGGGTGATCCAAAAAAAAATCCCACATTTCAAAGGTAAATTAAACAAAAATGGTTAAAGATACTCAAAATATTATTTGCACACATGAAACTTCATTCAATACAGTTTTTATGCATCATTGTTTGCAAACATGAAACTTCTTTCAATACAGTTTTTATTCATCATGTTTTAAAGATGACATCCTCCAAATGGTGGCCGTCATTGTCTATACACGCTTGGAGGCAATTTCTGAAGGCTGCCATGGCTCAACGGATCATGTCGGGTGGAACAGCGGCTATCTCCTACTGAATAGCAACCTTAAGGACTTCAAGAGTTTGGGGTCGATGAATATACATTCGGGATTTAAGGTAGCCCCAGAGAAAAGAATCAAAAGGGGCGAGGTCAGGGGATCGGGCCGGCCAACCAACATCGCCACGAAACGAGATCACCCGATCCGGAAACATTTCCCTAAGCACTTGCAATTATCGTCGAGCTGTGTTTGCCGTAGCCCTTAAGGTTGCTATTCAGCAGGAGATAGCCGCTGTTCCACCCGACATGATCCGTCGAGCCATGGCAGCCTTCAGATATTGCCTCCAAGCGTGTATAGACAATGACGGCCGCCATTTGGAGGATGTCATCTTTAAAACATGATGAATAAGAACTGTATTGAATGAAGTTTCATGTTCGCAAATAATGATGAATTAAAACCGTATTGAACGAAGTTTCATGTGTGCAAATATTATTTTGACTATCTTTAACCATTTTTGTTTAATTTACCTTTGAAATGTGGGATTTTTTTTTGGGTTCGATCCCCACTGAGAGATTAGAAACATTTAGTGGCTCACGTGTATTTGTGATATATTCTCAATATATATATATTGGAGGGAACTATTCTGGTGTATGTCTGACCTTCCACTGTAAACCTCCACCAATGATAATACAAGTGCCGCATCTACCAACACATTACCAGTCCATGTTTGGTAAGTACACCCGAGGATGATGCCAGTTCTCTCCTTCACAAATTCCCATTAACCCCTTGAGGATCATGACGCGTTTTGACAGTTTATCGGAGCTATCATTTGACGATTGTATGCAATTTAAGAAGGATCTGTGGGAACTAAGAGGGTAAAGGCTGTCTCAATTAACCCTCTGACTTTCATATACCCTTCCTAATCTAAATCAAGTCGTCTAATGATTGCCAGAATAAACGGCCAAAGCGTCTCATAATTCTCAAGCGGTTAATTTACCTCTATTGGTTTAATATACAAAATAATGCTCTTGAAAACCCCTTGAATATACAAACTGTGTTATTTTTTTTTTTTTTTTTTTTTTTTTAAGAGACAATGAACGGAGGAAGGAAAAACACAGATAAAACAAAAAGGTCCATGTGCCTAAAGGCATCCTCCATTCATAAAATGTTTGTAACATCTGGATTTAAACATTTGTTGATTGTAAGTTTGTGGAAAGCAATTCGAGGGAAGTGAATTCCAAAGAGTAGTAGCTCTGGGGATAAATGAATTCTGATAAGCAGAAGTTCTGCATTGTGGAGGAGAAAGTGTAAATTCATGGGCGCTCTCAGCTGCCCTAGTTCTACGGGGAAAGATGTGGAGAGGCGGCACAATTGAAGCAAGTTCCTCGGAACAATTGCTGTGAAAATATCTGTAGAATAATGCAAGGGATGCAACGTTTCTTTGTATGGCTAATGTAGGAAGGTCCTGTGTGATTGCAGGGTTATTGATTAATCTAATAGCTTTATTTTGAATTTTGTCCAACTGCCTCAATGCAACCACTCCACTTCCACCCCACAGAGGTTATACAGTATATGTTAAGGATATGTTTGTACTTATCAACTCTCCGTAAGCAGAGTTTGGTATCGCCCCCTCCGTGTCGTGGGTACCACACAAAACAAAAAATCTGTCGTCGTCGTCGTCGTCGTCCGTCTGTCTCGGAACTCCTCCTTGACCGTTGGACGGATTTTCACCAAATTTCACACGAACATTTGTTGCATGAATGCAAACGTCAGTCAAAAAAGATTTTTTGAATTTATGCAATAGTAATGATTTTAGGTCCAAAATATGGCTTCCCCCCCCCCCCCCCCAACCCTCCCGGAACCCCCCCCCCCCAGCAATGATAGCGTTCTTACTGTGTGAGCTCACACACTAAGAACGCATTTGCTCTGGGAGCGAAAACATCTCGCTACGTATTTGCTAGGTTAAGTTAGTTTAGTTGGTTTTAGAAGTGATGGTAGTAATATTTGGATTTATGGCGATAGTAGTGATAATGGTGATAATTATAGTGATGATAGTTGTTTCCTTTAATGCACAGAACACAAAGTACATTCAATTTTCTAACCGACAGAATCTCACTGACTCCCATATATTTTTTAATGATGTAAATATTCCCACTTCCCCTAGTATTGACATTCTCGGTGTAACATTAACTACTAACTTGAGCTGGACACATTATGTTAGAAGCATTGCTAAGAATGCCTCTAAAAAACTGGGACTCCTGTACAGAGTTCGAGAATTCTTCACTGACGAGCAGTTGGCCGTAATATATAAAAGTCATGTGCGTTCTCAGATGGATTACTGTTCACCTCTGTGGGGTGGAAGTGGAGCGGTTGCATTGAGGCAGTTGGACAAAATTCAAAATAAAGCTATTAGATTAATCAATAACCCTGCAATCACACAGGACCTTCCTACATTATCCATACGAAGAAACGTTGCGTCCCTTGCATTATTCTACAGATATTTTCACAGCAATTGTTCCGAGGAACTTGCTTCAATTGTGCCGCCTCTCCACATCTTTCCCCGTATAACTAGGGCAGCTGAGAGCGCCCATGAATTTACACTTTCTCCTCCACAATGCAGAACTTCTGCTTATCAGAATTCATTTATCCCCAGAGCTACTACTCTTTGGAATTCACTTCCCTCGAATTGCTTTCCACAAACTTACAATCTACAAATGTTTAAATCCAGTTGTTACAAACATTTTATGAATGGAGGATGCCTTTAGGCACATGGACCTTTTTATTTGATCTGTGTTTGTCCTTCCTCCGTTCATTGTCTCTTAAAAAAAAAAAAAATTGTATTGATGATGATGACAGTAGTGATGATGATGACAGTAGTAGATATGGTGGTGACAGTAGTAGTAATGATGGTCATAATAGTAGTGATGATGGTGACAAGTAATGATGATAGTTGTAGTGATAATAATGACAGTACTGATGATGGTAGTGACGATGGTGTGAGTTAATTATTAGTGATGATGGTGAGTAGTAGTGAGGATGGTGAAATTTGTAGTGATGATGACGATAGTTGTGGTGATGAAGTTCATAGTAATGGTGATGATGGCAGTAGTAGTGATGATGGTGACAGTAGAATAAATTATGGTAATATTTGTGACAGTAGTAATGATGATGGTTATAGTAGTAGTGATGATGTTAACAGTAGTAATGATGATTGTAAGATGGTGGTGATGATATTAGTAATGATGGTTGATAGTTGTAGTATCAATGATGATAGTAGTGATTAAGATGCTAGTGACAATGGAGAGTGATGATGGTGAGAGTAGTAGTGATAATTGTAATTGTAGTAGTGATGATGATCATAGTAATGGTGATGATGACAGTACTCGTGATGATTGTGGCATTTGTAGTGATGATGGCAGTTGTAGTGATGATGGCAGTAGTAGTGATTATGTTGATTGTGATTGATGATGGTATTAGTAGTGATGATGGTAACCCATCGCAGAGTTGGGTATGCCGTTTTGTTTTTGGGCAAAACGGCACGTCTACTTTATAAATAGAGATTTATTGAAAGTTAAACTTATCGTACTCTTTCTCCAGATCTTGTTCCTAATCAGTAATCACCCTGCACTATCCGCACACATAATGCCACCCAAGAGTTGCCTTTTGTGGGTCCCACTAGTGACTACATAGAGGCAAACAGACACGACGTTTGATTGTGACAATACACAAGTAATATTGATAGTGGAATAATGTTTTACCAATGAACATATTATCGCCCCGTCAATTTGGACATTTCTACCTTACGAATTGTGTTGCGTGGGTCTTACTTTACTCAGGAAACCCTACTGATGCATACTGTTTTATTCTTCTTAATTGTTTTGTAAGTAATTTAAAGTAAGATTCATATTGCACATGCATTTTTACCCTTTTAGTTGTCGATCCTAATACATGGCCGCCGCCCCCTTTCCTGTGACTTATTGAAATCAATGTTATATATAGGGGGCTTAATTAGTGTTTTACCCCCCAATGTTGGTGATGCTGCCATCAATAGGGTGAATTGTAGGGAGATGTTTTGTTTTTAAAGTGCTATATAATTCCCATAAATGTATTTACAACAATAAAGACCTGGGAATTATTCAAGCAACCTTTCACGGTAATTCGCATGCTCTTGGTCAGTTACGTTCGTTTCTATTTTGACCTCTTTTGAGTTGAGGTCTCACCTAAGCGACAGTCACTACTTATGGTACCTAGATTATCAAAATCTTGGGATCTCAGAACATGGCATTCAGTCTAGTTGCCGATTTCAATGCGAAATGACTAAAAATTAGTATGAACAAATCTTGCTCATCTAAAGTTGCCGGATAAAAGTGCTCGTGTGACGTCGAGTTAATTTGTGTTCATTTGTATATCTATTTAGTTAATAATATAATTCCCTACACCTCCATCAAGCTTAAAAGTATACCTCTAAAATCCTCCTTGGAGATAGATTTGTGCATTGTTCAGTAGCAAAATCTCTCGGTCGAAGGCCGGTCACTCCTAAATTGCAGGCTTGTTTTTGCTAGGCAAAAATATATCCACACCTAAATGGCATGAAAGGTCTTAATATCGCCAAACTAATGGGGAAAATATCTTAAATTCTCTCAAATAATGTGGCAACATGTGCGGGAAAAGTAGGTCCAGCAAATTTCCCTTTAAAAATTTTCACTTCCGTTTTCTTCGTCTTTCATTCACCCCCCCCCCCCCTTCCAATATATTTGTGATCGTTTCAATATCAATTCAATTCAGAAATTTCCTTTCCATTTCCACCATCCCTCTTTATGTAAAAATAGTTTTCTTTTTCTCCTGCATTTCCTGTTTAACTTTCATTTACTTCTCTTCCTATATCCGTTCGTTTATTGTGGGAATGTGTTGGAAGGTGGGTGCCACCTAGGGGAAGACGAGGGGAGTTGCTGAGATGAAATGCTTTTGACTCATCTCTTTCCTGAAGTGGGGTATGGGTTGAACCTCCCCACATATGCGAACAGTAGTCGATTCATGGTCACACAGTGTCTCTGTACATAATAAGAAGCTGTACAAAGGTAAAACACCCATGGAGACGTTTGAACACACATAGCTTCAGGAAAAAAATTCTAGCAAGAGTGGAAATTGTCTTACCAAAAATGGTCAGAAGAAAAAGAGACATCAAAATTATTGAGAGAGAGACAAAACGTTGATTTGTTATTTAACAAGTAACAAATGTGGACAAAATATCTAATAGGAAAACATTTCATATTATCAACATTAGCATATTCTTTGTTATTAAACAAAGCACTTCCCTACCTTGACCAACCTAGTCGTGGCCATAAACTGCAGGAGTGATCAGATATTACTATAAATGCATGGTGCTGATAACAACGATGAAATGCATGGTGCTGATAACAACGATGAAATGCATGGTGCTGATAACAACGATGAAATGCATGGTGCTGATAACAACGATGAAATGCATGGTGCTGATAAGAACGATGAAATGCATGGTGCTGATAACAACGATGAAATGTATGGTGCTAATAACAACGATGAAATGCATGGTGCTGATAACAACGATGAAATGCATGGTGCTGATAACAACGATGAAATGCATGGTGCTGATAACAACGATGAAATGCATGGTGCTGATAACAACGATGAAATGCATGGTGCTGATAACAACGATGAAATGCATGGTGGTGATAACAACGATGAAATGCATGGTGCTGATAACAACGATGAAATGCATGGTGCTGATAACAACGATGAAATGCATGGTGTTGATAACAACGATGAAATGCATGGTGCTGATAACAACGATGAAATGCATGGTGCTGATAACAACGATGAAATGCATGGTGCTGATAACAACGATGAAATGCATGGTGGTGATAACAACGATGAAATGCATGGTGCTGATAACAACGATGAAATGCATGGTGCTGATAACAACGATGAAATGCATGGTGCTGATAACAACGATGAAATGCATGGTGCTGATAACAACGATGAAATGCATGGTGCTGATAACAACGATGAAAGTAGGTATTGATGATGGCTGATAATGTGTGTGTGTGTGTGTGTGTGTGTGAGGATAGACACACGCTTGGTAATGAGGATTGTGTTGGATTTTCTACTATTATACAGGAAATTGTGCATTGTGTAGTATATAGATATGTAAATATATGTATTGCGAGAAAAAGCAGGTTACATACAATTACATATATACACAAATCCTACTGACCTTGCGATACAAACTAGGAAGTTGTGACTCAATATCTACCATAATTGTATCTACTATGTGGAAGACAAGGTCGGAAAAGTAGAAGGCTCTCTCCCCACCCACTAACTCCGTCCGTACTCGGGTTGGCAGGAATTATAGTTAGAAATAAGACCGCCAGTAGAATGAGAAAATGTTTACTGGGAGAGTCATAGTAAAGAACCATGTCCAGAAATAGTATATTGTGCTAACAATTAAGGGATGATCTTTATTTATGTTTTAATTGTGTTTATTTATTTACTTATTTTTTTTTAATTTATACATTTGTTTATGCATTTATGTTTAGCTTCCTCCCTAGACTTCTATCAAGCTTAACAAAAATACCCCTTGGACCCTCCTTCGACTTATAGTTGTGTATTTATCAGCAACAAAATTCGACTTATAGTTGTGTATTTATCAGCAACAAAATACCCCTTGGACCCTCCTTCGACTTATAGTTGTGTATTTATCAGCAACAAAATACCCCTTGGACCCTCCTTCGACTTATAGTTGTGTATTTATCAGCAACAAAATACCCCTTGCACCCTCCTTCGGCTTATAGTTGTGTATTTATCAGCAACAAAATACCCCTTGCACCCTCCTTCGACTTATAGTTGTGTATTTATCAGCAACAAAATACCCCTTGGACCCTCCTTCGACTTATAGTTGTGTATTTATCAGCAACAAAATACCCCTTGGACCCTCCTTCGACTTACAGTTGTGTATTTATCAGCAACAAAATACCCCTTGGACCCTCCTTCGACTTACTGTTGTGTATTTATCAGCAACAAAATACCCCTTGGACCCTCCTTCGACTTACAGTTGTGTATTTATCAGCAACAAAATACCCCTTGGACCCTTCTTCGACTTACAGTTGTGTATTTATCAGCAACAAAATATGCACCGACCAAAAGGCCGGTTCCTTATAAATTGAAGGCTCGCTATCGCTCGGCATGAACAGTGACACCTGAATAATATTATCATGAAATGTTTTACAATCCTAACACAAATGGGGCTATATATTGTGTTAAAATCTCAAACCTAATGTGGCTAAACATGAGGGATGAGGGAGTACAGCATCCCCTCCCCACCTTTAATCCATGTGTGAACACTACTCTAAATTAACCTTTTGTGTATGTTAATCCCATGCTACTCCAACGCCCTCGAGGTGAAAGTCTAGCCTCCTTGTGAAAACGTCAATATTTTAAGTGGAGATGGGCTTATTTATTCGATCATTGTTTTATTATCTGGATATTATTGTTTAGTTTCCTCCCTAGACCTCCATCAAACTGTAAAAACCACCCCCTAGACCCCTTTTCAAGATAAATTTGTGCATCTTTCGGTAGAAAAATGTCCCGCCCGAAGGCCAATTACTCTTAAAATTACTGCCTCGCTATCGCTCGCCTGGAAAAATTGACACCTAAATGGCACGAAAGGTCATAATATTGACAAAGAAATGGGGTGTAAAGTCTTAAGATCGCCAAACTAATGGGTCGAACAAGACAATGGGGTAAACACGAGGGAGAATGGTGGCCCATAAAAAACAGCCCACTGTAGGTAAAAAGATATGCTTTGTACCAAAGATTTGCCCTCATATAGTCTGATCATTATATAGAGGCCAGAATGTTTTTATTGTTTTTTTTTCCTTTATATTCCAACTCCTCCCTCTCTGGCATAGGATGATAGCCTTTACACTCTACCGCTGAACACGGTGAGGCCCGTGAGGTCTTGTTCCAGTCTAGGGAGTGAGACATGCGAAGCTTCACGGCTCGAAGCAATTCCATCTCTGAAGCTGCTCCGCCTCTGTACTTCACAGTCTCATCCCCCAGACTCGGACCCTCACTCTCAGTACGCCACCTATTGAACAATTAACTCAATAGGCATTGCCCCCCTGTAGCATATTTTTGAATATGGGAATATTCATACAGTGCTATTTAATCAGGGAACAATGAGGGTATTTATTTGGCATTTCGGTGTGCTGTGGTAATGCACTGATACTAGGTACAGCACAAATTCCATCCCAATAATATCTTCCCATTGACATATTGGGATTCGAACCCGGGTCCTTTGGATTACCAGTCCAGTGGTAAGACCACTCCGCCACACCTCCCCAAGTCTATCCTCTGTAACTTGAAAAGGGATAGAGCAAATGAGCCGTAACTTTCCACACCTATTCCCTGGCTAATTCTTCCCAAATGGTAGAAGTATTAGCTTGCTTACTGTAATTATTTTTGAGTTACGAGAGGTTGGGGTCGGGATATCTGGCTTACCTATAATGGACAGGGTATAGTTATTAATGCCATTCCACTTCCACGAATTGATGAATTATTATTGATGTGAACAATGTGTATCTGCATCAACTTTGTCAAATCCTTTCAATATCTTGATACATTATATCAACTGACCTCTCATATTTCTTTTCTTATGCATGCACACATTCATTTGGTTTAAATCTCTCATAATAAGGTATATTTGTCAGTGTTACTATCAACTTAGTGTTACTCATCACTGTGCCGACTCCAGATTTTCAATGTCTTTATTCAGATAAGGAGACAGCAACTGTAGCCTACGCCACACTCAACATAAAGCCTTATATACAGTCCATAATTATGAAAAATAATACTATAATGTTCGGGTATTTTTTAGTAAAATCTATTTTAATGAGCACAAATGTTCTGTTGGGATTGTTCGTAGCTGTTGTATATTGTTCTAAGGTATATTTTTGAAGAGAGAGAGAGAGAGAGAGAGAGAGAGAGAGAGAGAGAGAGAGAGAGAGAGAGAGAGAGAGAGAGAGAGAGAGAGAGAGAGAGACGGGGAGAACAAAATATATATATATATATATATACAAGGAGTTACAAGGAATAGTTAGTATCTCAGAGACCTTGCATCCATTCCGAGGAGATACTCGAACTGGAAGGAGAGAGACTGCTTAGTGCACTACACTCTTTACAGAGTGTGCTAAATATTACCTAGTCGTCGGAGGGAAGTTTGTTCCAGGTAGAACAGATCATATATGTGAAAAAGTTTCCACATATACTAGTGCTGAACCTTTTCAATTCTAATTTCCAGCCATGGTTGAGAGTTATATTCATATTGAGGCAAAACATTTTGCTATAATCCACATTGTCAAAACAATTAAGTATTTTAAAAACTTCAGTGAGCTGACCTCGTAGTTTGCGTGTCTCCAACGGAAAGAGATCAAGAGCTCTCAACCGGTCCTAATAACTCATGCTTCTAAGCGATGGAATAAGCTTTGTAGCTCTAGCTTGTACTCTTTCTAGTCGCTCTATATCTTTCCTGAGTACTGGAGACCAGAATTGAACAGCATACTCCAGGAGAGGCCGTATCAGAGCGTTGTAAATTGTGAGGACTATTTCTTAACTTCTTTACTTATATTGCCTCCTAATATAGCCCAATAATTTCTGAGCTTTCTTCTCTACTTCAGTGCACTGCTTGGAAAACTTTAGGTCACTGCTAATCAGAACATCCCAATCCTTTTCCAAGTCAGTCTCTTCTAGATGCATTCCCAATAGTGAATAGCCTGGCTTGGGGTTTGCTTGGCCAATATGCATCACCTTGCTCTTTTCTAAGTTTAGAGGCATCTGCAATGTCTCCGACCATTCACACAGTCTGTTGAGGTCCATCCTATGCTGTCCAACCATTTTGGGGTCTTTCACATTCATTTCAAGTTTTTTGTCATCTGCAAACTTGGAGATCACACTCAACAGACCAATATCTATGTCATTGACATATATGATAAACAGTAGTGTGCCAAGGACAGATCCCTGTGGAACTTCAGAAGTGACTGAAGTCCACTCAGAAGAAACACCATTGATTACCACTCGTTGTTGTCTACCTGTTAGCCAACTTTCTATCCAATTTGTGACCTCTATATTGATACCTAGCACACTCACTTTTGACATTAGCCTGCAATGAGGCACTTTGTCAAAAGCTTTTTTGAAAATCTAAGTAAAGGAAGTGTATGGCTCTACTTTCATCATACTCACTCAGCATTTCATGGAAAAATTCCAGCAAATTGGTAAGACACAATCAGTGTCACATGAATCCATGTTGGGGTTCTGTAACTAAATTGTGGATTTCTAGGTAGTCAACTATCTTGTCTACTAGTATCCCTTCTAAGAGTTTTACTATGATAAAAGTCAAGCTAATTGGCCGATAATTCTTGGGACACAAGACCCCTTTTCTTAACACCTTACGAGCGGCCTATGCGGTTTATTTATATGTACCGCCCAGCGGGGTGTTTTTAGCCAAAATAGGGCTGTTTACGTGATCATTTTCATGCCTAAATAAGACCCAGAACGTAAAACAAGTACCTATCCCTGAAAGGGCATAAACAGAGCTTTCGAATGACACCATAACGATCCTTTTATGATGGCTAGTTTTCTTGCAATAACCGTGCAACGCGAGTGCAAAAAGCATGTAATTAGCCACTTTCCCGATACAATTCCTTATATAGCGAGTTAGAGAGGGAGGAGGGAGCTGGGATTCGTGTCAGTATGTTTGCCGCGGTGGTCTGGAGCAGTCATACGCTCGCTACTCTCCTGCCACCACTTGTCTCTCTCTCTCAGCAACATTACGTGCTGAAATTGCCACTCGAGTTATGTCGAGCGCCGCCACATAGTCCAGCTTTATTTAACTCGACTTATGTGGTGAGCCGCTAATTAAGGGTTAAAGATTGGGGTCACATTGGCCAGTTTCCAGTCTTCAGAGACTTCTCCATTTTCTAGTGATTTATTGAAGATGTCTGCCAAGAAAGGTGTGATTTCATCTCGCACTTCTCGTACAACTCGGGGAAGAAAGGTATCTGGGCCGGATGACTTGAACCTATTTAACTTATCTATTCTTTTTGCTACCTCTTCTGCAGTACATCTAATTCTGCTAAAGACTTCACCCTTATGCACTAGTACAAAGTACAAAGGAGTACAAAGGAAATCAAGCAACAACAGATCTAGTGACCCTTCTAGGTTGCTTGTCCTCCAAAACACTGAGGATCAAGTGTCCAAACAGTGGTTTAGAGTGGGTAAGGGAACATTGGAAAGGGAATTACTGCCCTGGAACTAATGTCCGTGGCAGGATTAGGAAGTTAGTAGGGGACAGATGGGTTAGTAACTGAGGGGGGGATAAAATAAAGTTATTCATTTACAAACGCAGTCAGTCGCGGGTTTGATGCGAGATATTTGTCTAGGCGGAGTTTAAATTAATCAACGGTGATGCAGTCTATAACGTTTCGGGGAAGCCCATTCCACAAGTTGACAACTCGATTGAAGAAGAAATTCTTAGATTCGTGTGAGTTAAAAGATTTACCAATAATTTTGCAACCGTTTCCCCGCGTGTAATTAGATTGGTCGATAGTGAAGTACTTACTACAGTTCATATTGTCGATGCCTTTGATGATTTTGAACACTTGAATTAAGTCACCTCTTAATCTGCGCTGGGTTAAAGGAAATAGATTTAATTCTCTAAGACGCTCTTCGTATGGTTTGTTCTTTAGGCTAGGTATAATTTTGGTAACTCTACGTTGAACTCGTTCTAGCTTGTTTATATCTTTTTGGTAATAAGGGCACCAGGATTGAACGCAGTATTCCAGAAGAGGGCGGACTAATGAATTGTAAAGGGTTAGGATAACTTCTTTGGATTTATGCTCAAATGACCTGCCTATAAAGCCAATTATTTTGTTTGCCTTCTTAACAACTTCTGAACATTGTTGACTCGGTTTTAGGTTACTCGATATTGTTACTCCCAGATCGGTTTCTCTGTTTACATTCTTAAGCTGAGTGCCATTCATCGAATAGTTTGCTTTCTCATTTAGGTATCCGATATGTAGTACTTTACATTTATCCGCATTGAAACTCATTTGCCAAATTTGGGCCCAACATGACAATTTATCTAGATTGTGTTGCATATCGTCAACTTGTTCTTTTGAGAGTACGCTATTTGCAATTTTTGTATCGTCAGCAAATTTTGAGATTGTACAGGTGAGACCCTCATCTATGTCGTTGATGTAAATTAGAAAGATAATTGGTCCTAGTACCGATCCCTGGGGTACCCCGCTACTTACATTGGTCCATTTTGATGCCTTACCGTTTATGACTACTCTTTGCTTTCTGTCGCTGAGCCAATTTTCTATCCATTTCAACACACCGTCTTGTATTCCATGCGCTTTTAGTTTTAGCAGTAAACGTTTGTGGGGAACTTTGTCAAAGGCCTTTTGAAAATCAAGGTATATAATATCTACAGCTTTACTCTCATCGTAGAGGTTGAGGATATCGTGGAAGAAGTCTAAGAGGTTTGTTAAACAGGAACGTTTTTTACGAAAGCCGTGTTGAGTATCTTTAAGTATGTTATTTTCCTCTAAGTGATTTACGAGTCTGTCTCGTATGACCGTTTCTAGCATTTTACATACAACCGAGGTTAAGCTAATTGGACGATAGTTACTGGGTAGGGATTTGCTGCCTTTTTTGAATATCGGTGTTACGTTGGCTAGCTTCCACTGATCGGGCATAGTTCCAGACTGCAAGGATTTATTGAATAGTAATGTCAGTGGTTTAGAGAGCTCATCCTTAGCTTCCTTTAGAACTCTAGGCGAGATTGTATCAGGTCCAGGCGTTTTATTTACCTTGAGTTTATCTAAACAATTCAATACTTCTCTCTCTGTAACGGTGATATTGCTTAGAACATCTGAATTATCAATCTGAATCGGCGATGGTGTAGGGATATCACTGAGGTCTTCTGTTGTAAAAACTGATGCAAAGAAGGTATTGAGGGCATTACTCATTTGTTCTTCGTCTTTGGTGTATTCTCCATTTTCATCGACTAACGGTCCAACAGTTGAAGTAACGACTTTTTTCTTTCTGATATAACTATAGAATTCTTTCGGGTTTGTTTTACTTTGATTCGCAATATGTAACTCTAAGGTCTTTTTACTTTGCTTAATTAACTTTTTGGCTTTGCGTCGTAGCTCTACAAATTTCAGCCGTTCTTCGTCATTTTGTGAGGATTTTAATCTATCATTAGCAAATTTTTTAGCAAGTAGGCAGTTTGAAATATCTTTATTCCACTATTTGGGCTTATTATTATGGCCTGGACGCCGAGTTTTCGATGGTATGCAGTCTTGCACTGCTTTTAGGTAAGTGGCTTCGAATAACTTCCAAGATGTATTTATGTCGTTATTGTGAATTAAAAAGCTCCAGTCAGTTTCTTTAAACATAGCTCTAAGTTTATGGAAGTTTGCTTTCTTTAAATTAGGGACTTTTTCGATGCTACTATTTGGTTCGTTACTAGTAAACTTTAAAGTGAAAGTTATCGTACGATGGTCGCTGTTACTGAATTCATCACCAACATTCAAATTCTCTATTAATTCTTCTTTTGTTGCAAGTACAATGTCAAGAACGTTATTACCACGGGTCGGCGTTCCAACAAATTGATAAAGCGAACTCTCTTGCAAGTTCGTATACAAGTCATGGACTTGGAATGCCACTGGTATTTTCTCTTGTGAAAACTGAGGCAAAATAGTCGTTTAGAGATTTAGCTATATCAGTGTCAGAAGTTTGAAGTTGGCCTGTTGGATCCTTTAGAGGTTCAATGCTACTTTTGAATGGTTTCATGCTGTTCACATAGCTGAAGAACTCTTTAGGACTCTCTTTGCAGAGGGCTGCAACCCTTGGTTATTTATTCTGCTTTGCTTCCTTTGTAAGAGATTTCACTCTTCTACACATATTATTGATGGAATCTAAATCTCTTTGGTCTTGACTTCTTTTGGCTTTTCTGTATGCAACCTTTCTCTTTCTAATTGCTGAAGCTATGTCACCTGTGAACCATTTTGGGTTGAGCCTGATTTGGTAAGCTTAGTAGGAATGAATGCAGCTTGTCGATCCATAAACTGCTCCTTGAATGAGCACCAAATCGCATTAACATTCTCACTCTCAAGTCTGATCTGGGATAAGCTTCCCCGAAGCCCTTCAAAATTTGCGCGACGGAAATCTAGTTTTGCACTCTGAGGATTCGTGGGTCTGCTGCTAAAGGTGCGATGAGAGAACCTAACTAGATTGTGGTCACTACCTCCAAGTGATTCCCCAACATAAGCTGGTCACACTTTCATCTTCACTGATGAACACAAGATCTAGTATATTGTTCTCTCCAGTTGGCTCGTTCACCCACTGAGTCAAGAAATTATCATTAGTAAAGTCCACAAGACGCCTACCTCAACATCGGCAGTTCTTGCTTCCCAGTTTACTAGGCAATTGAAGTCACCTTAGATCACACTGGTTTTATCCTCGATAACAGTCGAGAGAGAGAGAGAGAGACCGTTCGTGCCATATTCAATAGGTGTAGATTTTATCCTGACGGGCTATAATGAGACTTTTTCGACTGAAAAATGCACCCATTTATCTCGGAAGGGGATCTTAGGGGTATTTGTTTGAGATTGATGGAGGTCTGGAGACGAATGTAATATGTAAGTAAATAAATGACTATATACATAAATAAACAAATAACAAAAAGTCTCGCTTCGCGTTTGACCGATATGGTCCTAACGCTTTCTCTGTTATATATTTATTTGCACTTACCATAGTCTGGAAGACAAATTATAAATACAGTATTATGCGTTTGTAAATATAACTTACATTATAATATTGTGCATTAATTTGCCTCAGTTGTGTACTGTATCTAATAAGATACAAATACAACTAATATTATTTATCAATATGAAATGTAATTCACAAGTACAAATACTGAGAATCTCTCTCTCTCTCTCTCTCATGTGAAAATCCCAGGTGAAGGTGTGGGGGATGTCAGTGAGAATTTCTTATACGTCAACGTTGGGGGCCATAGTGGAGCCTAGGGTTACCTGTAACCGGCGGTGATGTTCATTCTGGTACGAACATGAGAAAGAAAGAGAGAGAGAGAGAGAGAGAGACTTACATAGATACACTGGCCACACATACCATACGATCCAAACGAGGTGGTCAGGACTTAATTCTAGTAGAGATGGCATACCCGATATAAAAAGTAAAGTTGAAGGAAAGGATAGAAAGAGAGAAATTTACATAAATGTACATAGATACACTGGCCACACAGACCTTACAATCCAAACGAGGTGGTCAGGACTTAATTCTAGTAGAGATTGCATATCCGATAGAATAGGAAAGTTGAAGGAAAGGATAGAAAAGAAGAAGGCTTTCTCCCCACCCTCCGTCTTCTCCGGCAATTTCCGTAAATGAAAACGTTGGAAGTGATTAACCTTGCTCGGCTTTGAAATCCCCAGAAGGAATTTACAGGAAAGATTGGAAAAAAAGAAAGGAAAATGTATGCAACCCTTTGCCTTAGTAGCATGTACATTTTGGGGTTAATTGGAATCATGCAACCCATCACCCTTAGTAGTATGTACATATTGGAATCATGCAACCCATCACCCTTAGTAGTATGTACATATTGGAATCATGCAACCCATCACCCTTAGTAGTATGTACATATTGGAATCATGCAACCCATCACCCTTAGTTGTATGTACATATTGGAATCATGCAACCCATCACCCTTAGTATGTACATATTGGAATCATGCAACCCATCACCCTTAGTTGTATGTACATATTGGAATCATGCAACCCATCACCCTTAGTAGTATGTACATATTGGAATCATCCAACCCATCACCCTTAGTAGTATGTACATATTGTAATCATCCAACCCATCACCCTTAGTAGTATGTACATATTGGAATCATGCAACCCATCACCCTTAGTAGTATGTACATATTTAATGATGGTTTTTATAATTATTATACTTTATTTGTGTACTTACTTTTTTTCTTTTTCTTACACCCTCTTCAGCTGAACAAATAATAACGGTGATATTTACTGCCTCCTTCATACCAATTTGTCTGTGGTATGAGTCTAGATTTTTCGTAAATGTATCTATAAAGGAGCTGTCTATTACTTTATTTGGAAGTTTGTTCCACTCATCAATTAAACTGTAATTGAAGACATTTTTTGTTGTATCTAGATTCGCTCTCCTACCTAATAATTATAAATTGTTTCCTCTTGTAGATGTGTTTTAGTTTTTTTTGAATAACTTATCTAGGTTAATGTTACTGGATCCTTTTAGAATTTTAAAACACTATCAATTGGCCTCTCATCCTTCGTTTCATAAGTGAACACAGATCAATTTCGCTCAGTCTTTCATCATATGATTTATTTCTCAATGAAGGGATTATTTTAGTGGCTCGCCTTTGCACAGATTCAAATTTTTTAACATCCTTTATGAGGTGGGGTGACCAAAACTGCACAGCGTATTCGAGGTGCGGTCTCACCATACTTTTGTATAAGGGCAAAACTATGTCTTTGCTGTGATAGTAGAAGTTTCTTCTGATGAAACCTAGTGCCCTGCTTGCTTTGTTTGCAGCCGCTGTGCTGATTGGAAGATTTTAAGTTTTCGTTTATCAGCACCCCAAGTCTTTTATTTGTGTTACATTTTGTATCTCTCTTCCTTCATGTAGTATTCATATTTATTGTTTTTGGAACCTATTTGCAATATCTGACATTTGTTTACATTAAACGGCATTTTCCACTTCTCCGACCATTCTGTGACTTTATCTAAATCAGCTTGAAGGTTTATTCTATCACTTTTGGAAATTATTGCATTACCTATCTTTGTGTCATCCGCGAATTTGGAAATTAAATGATGTATGCCACTATCTATATCATTGATATATATTATGAACAACACTGGTCCCAATACTGAGCCTTGGGGGACTCCACTAGTTACTGGGCTCCATGTTGATTCGACACCGTTGATAACTACTCTTTGTTTTCTTTCACTTAGCCAGTTTTTAAACCAATCATACGTTTTGCCCTGTATTCCTATGTCTCGTATTTTCTGTAATAATTTATCATGCGGGACCTTGTCGAAGGCCTTTTGAAAGTCTAGATACACTATATCGAGGCTTTTAGTGAAGTAATTTAGTTTGTATAGGCGGTCATAAAATTCTATTAAATTAGTTAAGCATGATCTCTTTGCTCTGAATCCGTGTTGACTATTTTTAATAAGGTTATTGTTCTCAAGGAATAATACGATTTTATCCCTTATGATTGATTCACATATTTTTCCAATTACGGAAGTTAAGCTAATCGGCCTATAGTTATTTGGTAATGTTTTGTCACCATTTTTAAATATTGGTGTTATATTGGCGATCTTCCAGTCGGTGGGTGCATGCCCTTGTTTGAGTGACATATTTAATATTATGGTTAGTGCCCCTGCAACTTCTTCCTTGACTAATTTAAGAATTTTAACCTCTGAAGTGCGCATGGGGGTAATTAGACACCTCTCCCTGTGCGCATGTATTTGAGGTGTTTCCGTCACTAAAATATTCATTGTACCATTAATAGCATTAATACTTATCCATATGCGCCTATTATGGGTTGATTATAAAGGTATTAACCTGAAACAACAATAAAACGAGTGAAAACAGCGTTTGGATGGTCAAAATCGGAGATATAGCCCGCGAGTTGTATAATGTATGGGTGAGGCAAGCTGCTTTCCCGCCAATTTCCCCCAAGGCCACTGAGACACAGTCGATCGATACTCTCTCTCTCTCTCTTGCATTCGCTTGCTATGAGTGATGACCACACCCTGCAACCGGATTTCTAATGTTAGCACGAAAATATACCTCAGAATAAGGGAATAACAGGGAAAATAGATGATAACTGAAGGAGAGGAGGAAAGTGGGGAAGGAGGGGAGGTAGAGGACTGAGATTTTGCATGGCCCAGGGGCCAATTTTTTTTTTTTTTTTTTTTTTTTTTTTTTTTTCGATGTCAAAAGTTGATTTTTTTTTCTCTGACTCTTAAGAGTCGCCCCGCAGTTTATCCTTTTTGCAGATTTAACCGACGGGACCCCAGCGCCACAGCATACGTGTCGGCAATATATGTAACGCTAAACCCCAGAGCCGCATACGTTGCGTCTGCTACTTTGAAATGGTTTACTCTTGTCCTATATGGTAGCTAGAGGCTTGAGGATGGTATGGGAAACTACCTTATGATGTTGCCGAATAGTGGCGGTATGCGGCAACCCCCTAGCCCATCCGCGCGGGTGAGTAAGGGCAGATGGGGAAAGCCAGCTTACCCTCTTATCCCACTGCCACTTTTGTGCTTAATTATTCTTATCCTATGGTAGCTAGACGATTCAAATTCATATGGGATATACCTTATGATGTTGCCCAACAGTGGCAATACTTATCAATTGGCAATACCCAAGTCCCGCCGCAGTGGGGAGTGGGGAGAGAGAGCACGGGAGTGGAAGGACTGGCCCTTCCGGCCCTCCCGGCCCAGTTGCCTTGTTTACCTCGTCGCCTCGCTATGTTTATCGCTCCCCTAACGCTTCCCATAACATAGTTGACTCCCCACCAAGTGGGGAAGAGGAGGAGGAGGATGACCCAGACCCCACGGCATTCCTCAAAATGCCGCCAGGTCATGGTAGGGGTAAGAAGAGACGAGATAGTGTGTCATATTGCTACGTACACAGCAAGTTTAGGCTTTTGTGTACACTGGTCCTCCCCCACTCCCACTGCCTTCACCACCACCTCCCCTGTCTCCCCACTAAGCATACGTCAAAACCCATATTTCTAAGTCAAAGGTGCCTAAAACAATGTATAACACTCATATTCTAACTATAAAATATACGGTAAAGTATAAAATCAATAAACAGAGTATGTGAGAGAGGCAAAATAAAAGTGAGAGTGAGTGAAGGGGAAGTCGGGAGCTGGCAGTGTGTGCGTGCGTGAGTCCATGAACAAGGTGGCCGCCAGCCCGCCAGTCGTCATGGTAACCGCGACGTGCGCGAGTCTTGCCACACCCTCGACACTTATAAAACTTGAAACTATGCACTTATCACACTGTAACTTCACTTACAGTGACAATATGTGATACATGTTGCTATTATCTGAACTATGAAGGCACACATTTCTTTTTGTTTTTCTTTTTTCTATATTCCAACTACTCCCTCTCGGGCATAGGCTAATAGCCTTTGCACTCTACCGCTGAACACTGTGAGGCCCGTGAGGTCTTGTTCCAGTCTAGGGAGTGAGACATGCGAAGCACCTATTCACGGCTCGAACCCAACTACATCTCTGAAGCTGCTTCGCCTCTGCGCTTCACAGTCTCACTCCTCAGGCTCGGACCCTCACTCTCAGAACGCCACCTATTGAGCAATTAACTCACTAGGCATTGTCCCCCCTGTAGCATATTTTGAATATGGGAATATTCATACAGTGCTATTTTATCAGGGAACAATGAGGGTATTTTGTTTTGGCATTTCGGTGTGCTGTGGTAATGCACTGAAACTAGGTACAGCACAAATTCCATCCCCATAATATCTTCCCATTGACATATTGGGATTCGAACCCGGGTCCATTGGGTTACCAGTCCAGTGGCAAGACCACTCTGCCACACCTCCCCATGATGCTCGGGTGGTGTAAATAACCGTCACTCGAAAACTGGACGCATCGTACATCTGCAATGCTGCCGCGTTCAGCTGTGTCTAGCCGGGTGGGAAGCTTGAAGGCCGCCCGGCATCAGCTGATGGCTGAGGCTGCCCCCCCCCCCACCATAGTACCCTCAAACAATCGAGGTGAGTGTGTTTTGTTATGTGTTATTCTTCATTTCTCACCTATTGAAGCTATTTAAAAAAAAAAAAAGGCCAAATCAGCTGGTGTCTCGATGTACATATATTCTAAACTAGCTGGGGTTCATTGGGTTAATTAGCGATTTAACTTTTCTTCTCGCAACCGAGTATTGATTTTGGATGGTAATATTACTAGTATCCCTTTTCAATTTGTGAAGACGATTTTTCTTCTTCTAATTGCTCTACTACTATTGTTATTGTATCATAGGGGTTTATTAATACTTTTGCTGTGTTGTTTACACATAGGGATATATTTATTTTGAGCAGTAAAGAAAAGATCTTTGAATGTCATCCAAGCTTCTACATGTATGGATATAGTTTATCTCTTTTTTTTAGTCCGCTAATATCGGCTTTGTTGTAGTCAGGTATGCATGTTTCCCTAATATTGGTGGTGTGAGTCATGTTGATCTTGAACCGGATGTTATTATGATCACATCCACTTAACTGTTCACCAACTTGTAAGTTTGACGATATATATTCGTGAGTTGTGATAACTAAATCTAATATATTGTCACCTCTAGTGGGGGTCTGAACTAATTGATATAGGAAAGTATCGTTCATAAATTCTATCATTCTTTCCGATGCCTTTCCTGATCCGATTTTTATCATGCCATATACTATTAGGTAGGTTAAAGTCGCCTATGATAACGGTTTCTTTGGCAGTTAATGTTTTTGTTAGGGAATTGTAAAGTGATATATTCTCTTTGTTATTTATCGTTAGGTGTCTATCTACAACTACAATATTCATGCCAGTATATTTATTGCTTATTTTTATGCATAAATGTTCGGAATTATTGGAAGGAATAGGTATTTCTATTGAACTAATAGGATCTTTGACGTATAACATAACAACTCCTCCTCTCTTTGATAACCTATCTTTATGGTAGATTATGTATGAGTTAATTTGATATTCATGCATAAAATCGATATTATTGAAATCTAGAAACGTTTTGGTAATCGCAATTGTATGGATTTCTTTGTCTAATAACATAAGTTTCAGTTATTTTATTTTATTTCGTAAACTCCTTGCATTTGAGATATAGTACATTGATCGTTTCATGAGAGGCCTTTAATTTAGTTTGAGTGTATTTTGTCATCGGAGTCAGCTGATGAGAGATTAGAAGTTTTTTAGTAGATCTTAACCCTCCTGGCCCGGGCTGCCTCTCCAAAGGACGGAGCTCGTATCCGGGCGATCTGGCCGAAAATCAACAAAAGTAATCTAAGGCTAATCTCGCTTAATATATTACCTACATTAATCAAACATATATATAAATGGGCGCCTTACCTTGCCGCGTAGAATGGCGTTGAGTAGAGCTCTCTAGCTCAACTGGTTCCGGAGTGATGGTGATGGAAGTGGAGGTAACTTTTGCCGCGTATTTACCTCGGCGCGTCCGAACACTCAACCAAGGCCCCGGATACGACGCCCAGTTGCACTCGTCGCTCCACCCGCAATTATGGCGGGAAGCGATTTGATAGATAGTGTTTTATTGTTTATTATGTCATTTATTATAGTTATTATGTTATTTTCACTCAATAAAGTTATTTACATGAAGTTATTTGTGTCTCTGTCACTTATTACTTAGTTTTATTATTATTATTATTATGATTATAGTGTCACTTTCACTGGACTTTGATAATTGATAGTGTCATTTTCCCTTTTATGTATTGTTAGGTAAGCTAATAATATATATAGTGTCACTTTCACTTGTTCATATTGTTATGAAGGCACTTATTATTACTTGTGTGTGTCTCTTTCACTTATACTTAGTTTTATTATTATACTGTCACTTTCACTGGACTAGGCTTATTGATAGTGTCATTTTCACTTATTTATTGTTAGAAATATATATTTTAGTGTCACTTTCACTTGTTCATATTGTTATTGAAGGCACTTATTATTACTTATATGTGTCCTTTTCACTTATACTTAGTTATATTATTATTCTTAGCCTACATTTGAGTGTCACTTTCACTGTTGTCACTTCCACTTCAAAAGTTTATTAGAGTGTGAAAGTCGTTTTGAAGCAGGTGCCACCACACAGTCCAACTTGACACTCGAGGCATTCCCAAGTGGTTTTTGTGGTTTTGCGGGGTCTTCTTGTTGTGTGGCTGAACACATGGCACCTCTTCTGGATTCTGCTTTTACTACCTGGTGCTTTGAAAGGAAGGGCATTGAGCTGGTGCTTCCTGAAAAATTCAGCACTCCCCGTTCTGTCCAGCTGGCCTGGTTCTTGTAGTGGCCTCCCTGGTGTACCCGCATGTTTAACCAGGAGCTCAAGTATCACCTGTTTGTGGAACTTCCGCAGGGACTTGTACTTCGGGGCTCCTGGAGTCCTCAGACGGTAGATGTTGTAGGCATTGAGGACCGACATATCTACCGTATGCAGGATAAACTTCTTGTACCACCTGCAAGATGTTCGCAGGCAGTCGATGAAGCCCATCTGCATGTCAGACTTGTCAACGAGGTGCATGTTGAGGTTGTAATCCTGGACAGCAGCTGGTTTCTGGACGGGGTTCTTGGTTCTTCGGTCCACCTTCCCTGTGGCGACCATCTCGGCCTTGTGGCATGTGCTGAGGAGGTTGACCTTCCGCTGGTCATGCCAGTGGATGGAGAGGATGGGGCCACTCTTCTTGTGGAAGATGTCCGTCTTCTTCGTCTTGGTTGGGTAGCCTGGCATGCCCTTCCTCTTGGCCTTGACTGTGCCGACACTTCCGGTCTTGAGGTCATGGAGGTACTTGGTCAAGATAGGCGACGTGTAGTAATTATCTGTGTAGAGGATGTGGTTTTGATTGAAGTGCCTCTCCATCATCTTCATCACTACAGAGCCACCAAAACCAATGAGGGGGTCAGTCACAATTTCTCCACCCTTGCCGCTGTACACCACAAAGTCCAGCACATACCCCGTCAAACAGTCGCAGAGGACGAAGAGCTTGATGCAGAAGCGGTGTCTCTTGGACGGGATATACTGTCGGAAGTGCAGCCTACCACGGAACAGGACCAGAGACTCGTCGAGGCACATTTTCTGGAAAGGAATCAGGTAGGTGGTGAACCGATGACGTATCATGTCATGTCCTGATCTTCCATAATGAGTCGGGAAGGTGGACTGCCATGTTGTTTGTCAGGTGGAGATAGGAGAGGATGTCGAAGTACCTGTCCCTGGACATGTACTTGCCAAATGCTGGAGTCGTTATGATGTCGCCAGTGATCCAGTAGTCTGCCAGAGCGTGCTTCCTGATATGTGTCATCAGCATTGTGAGTGCCAAGAATACATATAGTTCTGCTAAAGTGACAGCTCTCCATGCCACCATCTTGGCACTGTCTTCCTCCCAAGAAAGTTGGCACAGATCTCATGATGGTTGTTGGTCTCCTCGACGAGGTATTCCATGACTTCATTGTCATAGAAGCCACAGAAAAGTTAACTGGGGGTAGCATCTGGGCCACAGGGAAATGTTGGTGACACCCCGGAACCCATCTGTACCTCGTCAAAGGCAGGACAATCTGGCTCAAAATCAGCCCCATCTGTCCACACAAACAGGTCGGATGCTGATGCTCGAGCACGTGCAGGTGCAGCAGGCACACGCCCTGGATGCCCTGGCACACGCCCTTGGCCACGCGGACGCCCTGCACGCCCACGCCCACGCCCAGGGGCAGCGGCGTCGGCAGACTGACCACGTCCATGACCTCTCCCTGTAACTCGTCTTGTCGGGACTTCCTCTTCCTCTTCCTGTTCCTGTTCCTCTTCCTCCTCAGGCGACGTCAGGTCATCTGGGGCAATGTTGGGGTCGTCAGCATCCTCTTCAGGAGACAATTCGGGTGAAGAAGTGACCGGGCGTCGGCGGCGTGGGGCGCGGGAGGCTGCGGGAAGTTGAACAATGGGAGCCTCGGCCTCGGGAGTTGGGCTCCTTTTGCGGCGAGCCGAGGGCTTCTCCGCATCAAATAATGCTCTGCGGTGTGTTGAGAGCTGTGGCACACTAGTAATACCACTTGAAGAGGCCCTTTGCTCATCCTGAAGGAGAGATGAAGCCGAGGGCTGTGGGTGACCCACGCGGCATCCCGGGTCAAGGCGTCGGGACAAAGGAATGCGGGTGGTTGCTAGACCAGGGTCGACGTCACTATCACTGTCTTCAGTTTCCCTAGCCTCTTCTGCGGCTGCCCTGCTTGCTTTTTTAGCTGCACTTTTCACCAAAGATTGTTTATAAAAATATTTACCCACTTTCAAGGGCGTATGGGCAGGCAAAGGGGAAGGTCCTGGGCTAGGGCTAGGCCTAGGCTGACCTAGGAAAGACGGTGAGGGGGTAGGCCTAGGTTCTAGCACACTTGGAAGTTCAATAGCACCTTCCTGAAACACTTCCACATCAGGATCATCGCTACTGTCTCCCCCCTCAAATAAGTCAACATTATCGTCGTCTCCAAAGCCAACGAAATCGTCATCTTCGCTTGCACTTATAAATTGTTCTTTGTCCACCAAGCTTTCGCCACTGCTCTCTTCAATCTCAAAAAGTTCTCGCTGTGTAGCACTATCACTCAACAAACGCTTCACTTTCTTTCGTTGAGCTTTCTTCTCGGTTGCAACAGGCGTCGAAGTTGCGAGCGGGGTAGCAGTGGGGCGCGCGGGAGGTTGCACCGAATCGGACGCGTCGGAATTCATTTTTTTAGTATAACTCGCTATGGCGGCCACGTAGGAACTGATAACGGTAGTAGTTGAGGCTTGGTGGCGCTGCGATCGCCCCTGCAAACTAAAATTTGGCCGCGCGAATTTTGAAGCACGCTTTCAAGCACAGGGATTTTAAAAGGACACGCGGGCTCCTGCCCTTTTTTCGTGGTGTCAATTTAAAATGACACCCGGGCTGGAAGGGTTAAACTGATGGTACGGGGTGAAGGAACCGGTTTCGTCACCTTCCCCTCCCCTGGGAATACCTGGGCGGGTGAGAAGGGGGTTGACCTAATTGGGTTAACTTGACCGACTACCTGAATCTTTTGTTTACGTTGGGTGGGTTTGGGGGGAGAGGGAGGGAGGTAGGGGAGGGGGAGGATGAGCAGCTGGGGGTGGAGGGGGGATGGGTCGGATTCGGGGAAGAGAATGGGAGGTGGGGAGTAGGGTGAGAACGGGGAAGCTATGGGGGGAGGAGGGAGTTGAGGAGGGAGCAGGAATGTGGGTGTGGAGTAGATTTGTCTGCTATGAGTGGAGAGAGGGGGGAATGGGGAAGGTAGGGAGCAAGGGAAGGGAAGGGAGATTATAGGATCTGGGTGGAAAAGGGAGCGTTTGAGGGGGAACTAATGAGATTATTCTTCCTCGCATGGTACTTGAAAAGTTCCTTGTGTATTTGGTATGAATACCACAAGGTAACAAGATATGAAAGATGGATGCCGTCTCGTTTGAACAGGGCATTTTTCCCTTGCATATCGTGGTAGTGGTTTATGAAGGTGACCTTATTTTTTTCAGAGTTGTTTCACAGATAAGTTTAGTGCAGTAACTCTGTTCTTTGCATAGCCACTTACTCGCATACGGGGGCGGGATGCAAGTTGACAAGCATTTTCTCGTTTTCTTTTTCATTTCTTGGATGAGGGTACTGTATTTGGATAGAATATCTGTATCCTTGGATTTTCCGTTGTCATGTGCCATTGCTACCTACACACACTACTAAGCAAGTGTCGTGAGGGATAGAGGAATTCCTGATGTAATTTGTTATGTGTGTTAACTTGGCACCAGGTATTACTTTTACCGACCGCTTACCAGGAGCCAGCTTGGCCAATGCGGCCCCCTGGCCCCTCATGAAGGAGTCTCTGACGATTTGGGTTTTGATCTCCTTTTTACCGGTCGGCTTTGCTTTGGGGGGCGTGGATTTGTTTTTAGGGGGTTGATATGCCCTCTCTTTGGAGTTTTGATGAGATCCTTCTTTTGTTATATTTCTGGGGTGCAATCCACAGATTCTGGTTCATCCACATTATCACTGAGTCTGTTGAATTTGTTGGCAAGGGGTATTTTGTTCAGGGCTTTTTTATTCCTGACTACTTGGAACGTTGATCCAGTGTCAGGGAAGGGGTTTGAACTGGAGGCTAGCTGCCCTTTTAGGAGGCTGTTTTCAATCTTTAGCTTGGTTACTTCATTTTTGTATGCCTCTAGTGTGAGATCCAGAAGCTGAAACTTCTCACCAGTTAGGCATTTGAATTTTTTTAATCAGGATAACCATGCCTGTTTATCCAATCCGGGTAGAACGTTTCACCACAGCAGAGGGTTTTGAATCTCTTAGGAGCCATACCTTAGGACACATACATAATATATAATGGGAATGGTAAAAGTGTACGGTATTATAGGGGTTTGACTTATCGGTTTGTGCGTGGTCTTGAGTGGCTGAGGCTGGGGGTGGGGATTCATTTTGGGGCCCTTCTGAGGTCACGGCTGAGGAGGTGAGGAAAACACGTCCTGCTTCTTCGGCGATCACTGAACAACGAATGAGAGAGAGAGAGAGAGAGAGCGAGAGAGAGATATTTAAATAGATACACTGGCCACACAGATGTTACGATCCCTGCGAGGTGGCCAAGACTTAATCCTAGTAGAGATAGCAACCCCAATAGAAAGTGGAAGGAAAGGCTAGGAAAGATGAAGGCTCTCTCCCCATCCTCCTGCAATTTGCCGTACATGAAAACAGTAAGAAGTGAATAACCTTACAGGGCTTTGAAAACACCTGAAGGATTTTTTAGATTAGCTAGAAAAATGGAAAGGAAATGGCATGCATATCTTCCACCTTTTTCCTGCACTGTCTATAACTACATTAGCGAGCTTATTCCACTCCCCTAGTATACTGTGGGTGATGACATGTTATTCCACTCCCCTATTATACTGTGGGTGATAACATGTTATTCCACTCCCCTATTATACTGTGGGTGATGACATGTTATTCCACTCCCCTATTATACTGTGGGTGATGACATGTTATTCCACTCCCCTATTATACTGTGGGTGATGACATGTTATTCCACTCCCCTATTATACTGTGGGTGATGACATGTTATTCCACTCCCCTATTATACTGTGGGTGATGACATGTTTGGTTGTGTTTAGGTTCGCTTGCTTGTCTATTAGTTAACATTTGTTTCCTCTTTTGGAACTTTCTTTGGCTATCTTAAATAGACTATTGGAATTTACGTTACTAAATCCTGTTAGCATTTTAAAACACTCTATCAGCTGTCCCCTTATTCACCGTTTCTAAGCGAAAACAGATCGAATTATTGTAATCTCTGATTGTATGGTGTATTTCTTAAGGAAGGAATTCACTTTGTTGCTCTACACTGAACGGATTCGCATTGTTCTGTCTTTCATTCAGTAGGAAGACCATCACTGCACCACATACTCCAGATGCGGCCTCACAATAGTTTTGTACAATGGTATAACTATGTCTTTACTATGCCAATGAAAATATTTGTTAATTAATCATAGTGCTTTGTTTGCTTTGTTATCTGCTGCAGTGTATTGATTTGTAGATTTTAGATTATCGTTTATAAGCACTCCTAGGTCTTATATATTTTTGTTTTCTATATTCCAACTACTCCCTCTCAGGCTTAGGCTGATAACCTTTACACTCTACCGCTGAACAGGTAGAGGCCCGTGAGGTCTTGCTCCAGTCTAGGGAGTGAGAAATGTGAATTAGCTTCACGGCTCGAAGCAACTCCTTCTCTGATACTGCTCCGCCTCTGTGCTTCACAGACTCATCCCCCAGGCTCGGACCCTCACTCTCAGAACGCCAACTATTGAGCAATTAACTCAATAGGCATTGCCCCCCTGTAGCATATTTTTGAATATGGGAATATTCATACAATGCTATTTAATCAGGGAACAAAGAGGGTTTTTTTTGGGGGCCATTTTGGTGTGCTGTGGTAATGCACGGATACTAGGTACAACACAAATTCCATCCCCATATTATCTTCCCATTGACATATTGGGATTCGAACCCGGGTCCATTGGATTACCAGTCCAGTGGCAAGACCACTCCGCCACACCTCCCCTGTATTACGCTATTAACTTTCTCCACGTCCATGTAATATTGAGAGAGAGAGAGAGAGTGAGCGAGGAATTGCGTGTGTCAGAGAGTGTGGGTCTTTTTTAGTTCATGCCATTACTCTGCTTGGTGCCTATAAAAATAGCTGCCAACTTATGAGCTGAATCATCATATTGGAGAGATTTACATATATTTACATAGCTATGTTGGCCACACAGATCTTATGATCCTTGCGAGGTGGCTAGGACTTAATCCTAGTAGATATATCAACTCCAAGAGTAAGGGAGAGTGAACGGAAAGGATAGCAAAGATGACGTCTTTCTCCCTACCTTCCGCTCCCTTCGGCAAATTGCCGTACATGAAAACAGTTAAAAGTGATTAACCTTGCAGGACATGGATATCGCCTGGAAGAATTTACAAAATAGTTAAACATAGAAAGGAAATGTCATGCATACCTACAGTTTTATCTTCTGCTCTCTTCAACTGAAACAAAGTTTTCATTTCTACCAGGTTCTCTTATCAGTAATCAGTATCTACTCTTGACCAATTTCTCTGACCTTTTTTCAAATGTGCCCATGGAGCCACTGTTTATAACTTCCTTAGGGACGCGTCTGACGCGTTGGCGATTTATGTAACGCACAGCCCCAGAGACGCGCCTGACGCGTCACCCTAATTGCGCCGACCGTAACCTCAGGTGTAGCCACTCAAGAGGGCTCAGATTTGTAAGGGAACTGTGTACGTATCCCACGCAACCGTGCCGATGGTGGAAAACTCTCAAAGTCCACGTGCGTGCGCGTGAGCGCGCAATAACCTGTTTTTTTTGGGTAATTGCCTTCAATTTTTTACTCATGTAAAATACGTTTTCGGGGGCTCTGTAGGACCATTTTTAAGCTTTTTGAGCGGTTTTTCGTGGTTTTTCCTTCATTCCTAACCCATTCGCTATTGTTTCTGGAATAAAACCATTTTTTGAAAACCGGCCGGGTTCTGGTGAACAAACATTACAAAACTAGCCGGGGCTCCACGGGTTAAGCAGGTGTCACACTATGCCGATTTAAGTGCCGACGCTCCACGACTGAAGGGTCGGGTGCAGGTCTTTGCCTACATCGCCGCGCGACGTGGGTGGGCACCTTCTCAAGAGAGCCGTCGGGAGAGGTCGCCAGGGGCCTCAGGAAAAGTTCGACATGCACAACTCTCATGAGTTGAGTCGGCGGCTAGTAAATTGACGGCACGGGGACGGTAGGCTGGCGCCGTCGGGCGTCGTCCGATATGGGTCATACGTTACAAGGGCGCCAGCCTGTCTGCGTCAGACGCCGCTTATAAGGTAGGTCGCCTTCAGGCAGTGACCCGGTAACGCCCAGGCGCCATCAGAGGGGGAGGGCATACAGTGAGTCCGCGACCTGGCAACGTCGCACGGGACATCGTTGATAGATGGTTTTGGGGGTGTTTTTGTTTTAACCTTGATGGAGGTCTAGCGAGGAAACTAAAAAATAAATTAATATATAAATAAATAGACCCCAAAAATCACCACTGTCCCCTTAATCCGATCCCATCAACGAGTGACTATCTATAAACCCTTTCAATAGCGGTGGCGTCTGTTTTGCCATAATTCTGCTTTACTTAGACGATTTTATGCAGCTTAAGAACGGCCTGTGGGCGTTAAGAGAGATAAATGAGAGGAATGGAGGTCTTGTGATTGCTACAGGCCCTTTGTAAGCATAATACAATAACCTAATAGTTGCCAGACTATAACGAGAAAGACGTCACCGGTACTGAAAGGGTTAACTATAGATGGCCTTGTTTTACCAAATACTAAACAAAATATAACACTTAATTAAGGGGAGATGGGCGCATTTGTTTGCTCATTTATGGATCTTTTTATTATGTTTTTAGTTTCCTCCCTAGATCTCAAGCTTAACCCCCACCCACACACACACACACACACACACACACACGCCGGCTCCGACGGATCGGTTTGCCTCGGTCGGGATCAAGTGTGACGGAGTAGGGGTCCAGTGTGACAGGGTGGCTGTCCATCGCCGCCCTACCTCCAAAGGCGCCCCTCGTCAGGAGCATTGTCGCCAACCAGTTTGCATGGTACGGCACATGACGCCACCCGAGCGGCGTCATTTATCTTCCTTGGGTCTTGCATGGTTGCCTCTCGACCCCTTCCAGTTGCCGTTAGGAGGCATGCCCGTCCATACTGCCCGCCGTGTGCGTTCTGCCCCTCTATCACCCACGATACTCGGCAGTAGTCTCCCCATGTATCGCCACTCCTTAAGTCATGGAGCGTCGGCACTTAAATCGGCATAGTGTGACACTTGATTTAGGGAGCTTATACCACTCACTAATGTGCCCATGGAGCCACTGTTTATAACTTCCTTAGGGAGCTTATACCACTCACTAATGTGCCCATGGAGCCACTGTTTATAACTTCCTTAGGGAGCTTATACCACTCACTAATGTGCCCATGGAGCCACTGTTTATAACTTCCTTAGGGATCTTATACCACTCACTAATGTGCCCATGGAGCCACCGTTTATAACTTCCTTAGGGAGCTTATACCACTCACTAATGTGCCCATGGAGCCACTGTTTATAACTTCCTTAGGGATCTTATACCACTCACTAATGTGCCCATGGAGCCACTGTTTATAACTTCCTTAGGGATCTTATACCACTCACTAATGTGCCCATGGAGCCACTGTTTATAACTTCCTTAGGGAGCTTATACCACTCACTAATGTGCCCATGGAGCCACTGTTTATAACTTCCTTAGGGAGCTTATACCACTCACTAATGTGCCCATGGAGCCACTGTTTATAACTTCCTTAGGGAGCTTATACCACTCACTAATGTGCCCATGGAGCCACTGTTTATAACTTCCTTAGGGAGCTTATACCACTCACTAATGTGCCCATGGAGCCACTGTTTATAACTTCCTTAGGGATCTTATACCACTCACTAATGTGCCCATGGAGCCACTGTTTATAACTTCCTTAGGGAGCTTATACCACTCACTAATGTGCCCATGGAGCCAATGTTTATAACTTCCTTAGGGAGCTTATACCACTCACTAATGTGCCCATGGAGCCACTGTTTATAACTTCCTTAGGGATCTTATACCACTCACTAATGTGCCCATGGAGCCACTGTTTATAGCTTCCTTAGGGATCTTATACCACTCACTAATGTGCCCATGGAGCCACTGTTTATAACTTCCTTAGGGAGCTTATACCACTCACTAATGTGCCCATGGAGCCACTGTTTATAACTTCCTTAGGGATCTTATACCACTCACTAATGTGCCCATGGAGCCACTGTTTATAACTTCCTTAGGGATCTTATACCACTCACTAATGTGCCCATGGAGCCACTGTTTATAACTTCCTTAGGGATCTTATACCACTCACTAATGTGCCCATGGAGCCACTGTTTATAACTTCCTTAGGGATCTTATACCACTCACTAATGTGCCCATGGAGCCACTGTTTATAACTTCCTTAGGGATCTTATACCACTCACTAATGTGCCCATGGAGCCACTGTTTATAACTTCCTTAGGGATCTTATACCACTCACTAATTATACTGTGGATGACTTTTAGTTGTGGCTAGGTTCGATTTCCTTCCTATTTGTTTTAATTTGTTTCCTCTTGTGGAACTCTCTTTTGCTATTTTTGAAAATAAAATACAAATATTGGCATTTATATTACACGTTCCTCTTAGAATCTTAAAACACTCTATTCTGAGTTTCTTAAGCGAAAACTTATCGAGTTCTCTAAATTACAAAACAAAATCTAAATATTGCATACTGTATTTTCCATATCCTGGAAGCCAAACACGTAAGGATTGTCAGTTGGCGTTGTATATTATGACCTTAGGAGTGTTACCCAACGATCGTCAGGTTACATGGTAAATGTTATATGACAGCAGTCATGTGAAAGGAGATGTGGGCTTAGATTTTGGATTACATATGACATCAGGCAAAGGAAGTGGAATTAACTGTTTCTCTAATGGCACAGTGTTACGACATGTAGGTCGAATAAGCTTGGTATTTCAGTTGAGCACTGATAGCGTGGGATACTGGTCTACCTATTGACCAGGGCAGTTATATATATAATATATATATATTTATAATCTCTCAGTGGGGATCGACTGCCGTGGTGTAATTGATTAAAGCGTTGGCTATCGTCCTGATGGTCGACGGTTCGATCCCCACTGAGAGATTAGAAACATTTAGTGGCTCACGTGTATTTGTGATATATTCTCAATATATATATATATACCGGGTATATATAATAATTTATATATAAATATATATTGTATATAAGTAAAAGCACTGCTGTACAATTGCCCACATAAGTTATATATATATATTGTATATAAGTAGAAGCAATGCTGTACAATTGCCCACATAAGTTATATATATATATATATATATATATATATATATAAGTAGAAGCAATGCTGTACAATTGCCCACATAAGTTATATATATATATATATATATATATATATATATACTGTATATAAGTAGAAGCAATGCTGTACAATTGCCCACATAAGTTATATATATATTGTATATAAGTAGAAGCAATGCTGTACAATTGCCCACATAAGTTATATATATATATATATATATATATATATATATATATATATATATATATATATATATATATATATATATATATATATATATATACTGTATATAAGTAGAAGCAATGCTGTACAATTGCCCACATAAGTTATGTTCCTTGTCGAGAACTTTTGTATGGAAGTAAAATGGTCATGAATGAATTGCGACTGTGCTTTCTATTAATTGTTACTTGACTAACCAGATGAGTTATAATACCACTGCATAAGGCACTACACTCGTAATTCAATTATACGGAGTATAGTTCCATGTATAAGATCGCGGAGAGGAACAGAACATAATTATGTGGACAACTGTACGTACATTATGGTATAACAACTCATATTGGCTGTGTTCAGTAACCCACAACATATATGTTTCCCTTTAGGCTTATACCTTTATGCTCTTAAGTTTTGTTGTCCTCTGAACCCCTTCTCACTCATGTTTAGCCAATTAATTTTGATATTTTAAGACATTTGCCCCATTAGTTTGACTAGTTTATAACCTTTCCTTCATATTCTTTGTCAACTTTAATACCTTTCGTGCTATCTATGTGTCGGTTTTTCCCGGGTGAGCGATAGCGAGCCTGCAATTATGAGGAACTGACCTTCGGCCTGGACATTAAAGCGGTAACATGGGCATTCTTTTAAGCCTGATGGAAGTCTAGGGAACAAACTAAACACAAAAATAATAATATATTAAATTAAATCAGATAAAATTAAATATCAAAGAAACTCCTCCTAAGGCTCTTCACTTCCCATAGATAATTATGTTCCCATTCCTACAATCGAAATAAGAATAACTAGACTGGTAGCCTGTATCAAAACAAACAAACATAATTATATTATAAAATAGAGTAAAATAAATACTATGAAGTTTATGCAAACACACACACTGAACTTCTCTACTCCCCATAGAAAACAGTCGACAACCGTATACTGTAGGCTCGCTATCGCTCGCAAGCTAATAGTCGACACCTAAATGGCACACACGTTCTTATCATTGACAAGGAAATGGGGCCCTGTCACTCATTGAAATCTGGGGGAGACACTTGCTGCAGGCAGTTATGCCTTTTGTCTCCCTCATTCACATAGGAAAAATAAAAACAAATCTCGTCAAAAACACGTCTTAAAAATTAGGGCATACTATTAGGGGGAAAGGGGTCCAGATGATAAAAAACAAATCAACAATTTCCTTTACCCTGGTGTCCTGTAACCCAAACTCTGCAGTATTCCTAATAAAGGTGAAGCTGAACAACACAACTCCTTCAGCCCTACACAAACAACCACACTGATATACAAAGCATCACTCAACACAACTCCTTCAGCCCCACACAAACAACCACACTGATATACAAAGCAACACTCAACACAACGCCTTCAGCCCTACACAAACAACCACACTGATATACAAAGCAACACTCAACACAACGCCTTCAGCCCTACACAAACAACCACACTGATATACAAAGCAACACTCAACACAACGCCTTCAGCCCTACACAAACAACCACACTGATATACAAAGCAACACTCAACACAACGCCTTCAGCCCTACACAAACAACCACACTGATATACAAAGCATCACTCAACACAACTCCTTCAGCCCTACACAAACAACCACACTGATATACAAAGCAACACTCAACACAACGCCTTCAGCCCTACACAAACAACCACACTGATATACAAAGCAACACTCAACACAACGCCTTCAGCCCTACACAAACAACCACACTGATATACAAAGCAACACTCAACACAACGCCTTCAGCCCTACACAAACAACCACACTGATATACAAAGCAACACTCAACACAACGCCTTCAGCCCTACACAAACAACCACACTGATATACAAAGCAACACTCAACACAACGCCTTCAGCCCTACACAAACAACCACACTGATATACAAAGCAACACTCAACACAACGCCTTCAGCCCTATACAAACAACCACACTGATATACAAAGCAACACTCAACACAACGCCTTCAGCCCTACACAAACAACCACACTGATATACAAAGCAACACTCAACACAACGCCTTCAGCCCTACACAAACAACCACACTGATATACAAAGCATCACTCAACACAACTCCTTCAGCCCTACACAAACAACCACACTGATATACAAAGCAACACTCAACACAACGCCTTCAGCCCTACACAAACAACCACACTGATATACAAAGCAACACTCAACACAACGCCTTCAGCCCTACACAAACAACCACACTGATATACAAAGCAACACTCAACACAACGCCTTCAGCCCTACACAAACAACCACACTGATATACAAAGCAACACTCAACACAACACCTTCAGCCCTACACAAACAACCACACTGATATACAAAGCAACACTCAACACAACACCTTCAGCCCTACACAAACAACCACACTGATATACAAAGCAACACTCAACATACACACCAGTGAGGGCAGGCAGTTGGTTTTTCGAGTCCTCCTCCTCCCTCATTTTTAGCCCTATTAGTTATGAGATTTCAAGACATTCGCCCCATTAGTTTGGCGATTTTCAGACCTTTTGCCCAATTTCTTTGCCAATATTATGACCTTTCGTGCCAATTAGGTGTCGATTTTTTTCCCTGGCAAACGATAGCGAGCCTGTATTTGAAGAGGAATCAGCCTTCGGCCGGGACATTTTTCTACCTAAAAATGTACAAATTTATATTCATGTGGGTGTTTTTTTTAAGTTTGATAAAGGTTTAGAGAGCAAACTAAACCCCCTCCTCAAATTATTGAGCTGAACCAGTAAATTATGCTGCACAATAACGTCTGGGCTCCCTTAAGCCGGTGTTATACGACCTGTTTTCCGGCAAGATTTTTCAGCAACTGTCCTCTGGCCTCTTCTAACTCAAAGTTTGATCAGACTTCAGCCATCCATCATAATCTGCCGTCCGTCTAATTAATGATATTAACTTTTAAATACCCAAACTGATACGAAAAAACAAACAAACACATCTTGACCATCGAACATTTCTGGAAAAAGTCGCATGTGCCATCGCCTTTATCCCCACACAAGCCTACTGTGCCATCGCCTTTATCCCCACACAAGCCTACTGTGCCATCGCCTTTATCCCCACACAAACCTACTGTGCCATCGCCTTTATCCCCACACAAGCCTACTGTGCCATCGCCTTTATCCCCACACAAGCCTACTGTGCCATCGCCTTTATCCCTACACAAGCTACTGCCTTTATCCCCACACAAACCAACTGTGCCATCACCTTTATCCCCACACAAGCCTACTGTGCCATCACCTTTATCCCCACACAAACCTACTGTGCCATCACCTTTATCCCCACACAAACCTACTGTGCCATCACCTTTATCCCCACACAAACCTACTGTGCCATCACCTTTATCCCTACACAAACCTACTGTGCTATTGCCTTTATCCCTACACAAACCTACTGTGTCATCACCTTTATCCCTACACAAGCCTACTGTGCTATTGCCTTTATCCCTACACAAACCTACTGTGCCATCACCTTTATCCCCACACAAACCTACTGTGCCATCACCTTTATCCCCACACAAACATACTGTGCCATCCCTTTATCCCCACACAAACCTTCTGTGCCATCACCTTTATCCCCACACAAACCTACTGTGCCATCACCTTTATTCCCACACAAACCTACTGTGCCATCACCTTTATCCCCACACAAACCTACTGTGCCATCACCTTTATCCCCACACAAACCTACTGTGCCATCACCTTTATCCCCACACAAACATACTGTGCCATCACCTTTATCCCACACAAACCTACTGTGCCATCACCTTTATCCCCACACAAACCTACTGTGCCATCACCTTTATCCCCACACAAACCTACTGTGCCATCACCTTTATCCCCACACAAACCTACTGTGCCATCACCTTTATCCCCACACAAACCTACTGTGCCATCACCTTTATCCCCACACAAACCTACTGTGCCATCACCTTTATCCCCACACAAACCTACTGTGCCATCACCTTTATCCCCACACAAACCTACTGTGCCATCACCTTTATCCCCACACAAACCTACTGTGCTATTGCCTTTATCCCTACACAAACCTACTGTGCCATCACCTTTATCCCCACACAAACCTACTGTGCCATCACAAAAATCCCCACACAAACCTACTGTGCTATTGCCTTTATCCCCACACAAACCTACTGTGCCATCACCTTTATCCCCACACAAACCTACTGTGCCATCAACTTTATCCCCACACAATCCTACTGTGCTATTGCCTTTATCCCCACACAAACCTACTGTGCTATTGCCTTTATCCCTACACAAACCTACTGTGCTATTGCCTTTATCCCCACACAAACCTACTGTGCTATTGCCTTTATCCCCACACAAACCTACTGTGCCATCACCTTTATCCCTACACAAACCTTCTGTGCTATTGCCTTTATCCCCACACATCCCTACTGTGCTATCACCTTTAACCCTACACAAACCTACTGTGCTATTGCCTTTATCCCTACACAAACCTACTGTGCTATTGCCATTATCCCCACACAAACCTACTGTGCTATTGCCTTTATCCCTACACAAACCTACTGTGCCATCACCTTTATCCCCACACATACCTACTGTGCCATCACCTTTATACCCACACAAACCTACTGTGCCATTACCTTTATCCCTACACAAACCTAGTGTGCCATCACCTTTATCACTACACAAACCTACTGTGCTATTGCCTTTATCCCTACACAAACCTACTGTGCCATCACCTTTATCCCTACACAAACCTACTGTGCCATCACCTTTATCCCCACACAAACCTACTGTACCATCACCTTTATCCCTACACAAACCTACTGTGCCATCACCTTTATCCCCACACAAACCTAATGTGCCATCACATTTATCCCCACACAAACCTACTGTGCCATCACATTTATCCCCACACAAACCTACAGTGCCATCACCATTATCCCCAAACAAACCTACTGTGCCATCACAAAAATCCCCACACAAACCTACAGTGCTATTGCCTTTATCCTTACACAAACCTACTGTGCCATCACCTTTATCCCCACACAAACCTACTGTGCCATCACCTTTATCCCCACACAATCCTACTGTGCCATCACCTTTATCCCCACACAAACCTACTGTGCCATCACCTTTATCCCTACACAAACCTACAGTGCCATCACCTATATCCCCACACAAACCTACTGTGCCATCACCTTTATCCCCACACAAACCTACTGTGCCATCACCTTTATCCCCACACAAACCTACAGTGCCACCACCTTTATCCCCACACAAACCTACAGTGCCATCACCTTTGTCCCTACACAAACCTACTGTGCCATCACCTTTGTCCCCACACAAACCTACTGTGCCATCACCTTTATCCCCACACAAACCTCCAGTGCCATCACCTTTATCCCCACACAAACCTACAGTGCTATTGCCTTTATCCCTACATAAACCTACTGTGCCATCACTTTCATCCCCACACAAACCTACAGTGCCATCACATTTATCCCCACACAAACCTACTGTGCCATCACCTTTATCCCCACACAAACCTACAGTGCCATCACCTTTATCCCTACACAAACCTACTGTGCCATCACCTTTATCCACACACAAACCTACTGTGCCATCACAAAAATCCCCACACAAACCTACAGTGCTATTGCCTTTATCCCTACACAAACCTACTGTGCCATCACCTTTATCCCCACACAAACCTCCTGTGCCATCACAAAAATCCCCACACAAACCTACAGTACTATTGCCTTTATCCCATCACAAACCTGCTGTGCCATCACCTTTGTCCCCACACAAACCTACTGTGCCATCACCTTTATCCCCACACAAACCAACTGTGCTATTGCCTTTATCCCCACACAAACCTACTGTGCCATCACCTTTATCCCCACACAAACCTACTGTGCTATTGCCTTTATCCCTACACAAACCTACTGTACTATTGCCTTTATCCCTACACAAACCTACTGTGCCATCACCTTTATCCCTACACAAACCTACTGTGCCATCACCTTTATCCCCACACAAACTACTGTGCTATTGCCTTTATCCCCACACAAACCTACTCTGCCATCAACTTTATCCCCACACAATCCTACTGTGCTATTGCCTTTATCCCCACACAAATCTACTGTGCCATCACCTTTATCCCCACATAAACCTACTGTGCTATTGCCTTTTTCCCCACACAAACCTACTGTGCCATCACCTTTATCCCCACACAAACCTACTGTGCTATTGCCTTTATCCCTACACAAACCTAAAGTGCTATTGCCTTTATCTCCACACAAACCTACTGTGCCATCACCTTTATCCCCACACAACCCTACTGTGCCATCACCTTTATCCCAACACAAACCTACTGTGCTATTGCCTTTATCCCCACACAAACCTACTGTGCCATCACCTTTATCCCCACACAAACCTACTGTGCCATCAACTTTATCCCTACACAAACCTACTGTGCCATCACCTTTATCCCCACACAAACCTACTGTGCTATTGCCTTTATCCCCACACAAACATACTGTGCCATCACCTTTATCCCCACACAAACCTACTGTGCCATCACCTTTATCCCTACACAAACCTACTGTGCCATCACCTTTATCCCCACACAAACCTACTGTGCCATCACCTTTATCCCTACACAAACCTACTGTGCCATCACCTTTATCCCTACACAAACCTACAGTGCCATCACCTTTATCCCCACACAAACCTACTGTGCCATCACCTTTATCCCCACACAAGCCTACTGTGCCATCACCTTTTTCCCCACACAAACCTACTGTGCTATTGCCTTTATCCCCACACAAACCTACTGTGCCATCACCTTTATCCCCACACAAACCTACTGTGCCATCACCTTTATCCCCACACAAACCTACTGTGCTATTGCCTTTATCCCCACGCAAACCTACAGTGCCATCACCTTTATCCCCACACAAACTTACTGTGCCATCAACTTTAAACCTACACAAACCTACTGTGCCATCACCTTTATCCCCACATAAACCTACTGTGCTATTGCCTTTTTCCCAACACAAACCTACTGTGCCATCACCTTTATCCCCACAATCACCTACTGTGCCATCACCTTTATCCCTACACAAACCTACTGTGCCATCACCGTTATCCCCACACAAACCTACTGTGCTATTGCCTTTATCCCCACACAAACTTACTGTGCCATCACCTTTATCCCCACACAAACCTACTGTGCCATCAACTTTATCCCCACACAATCCTACTGTGCTATTGCCTTTATCCCCACACAAACCTACTGTGCCATCACCTTTATCCCTACACAAACCTACTGTGCTATTGCCTTTATCCCCACACAAACCTACTGTGCCATCACCTTTATCCCCACACAAACCTACTGTGCCATCACCTTTATCCCCACACAATCCTACTGTGCTATTGCCTTTATCCCCACACAAACCTACTGTGCCATGACCTTTATCCCAACACAAACTTACTGTGCTATTGCCTTTATCCCCACACAAACCTACTGTGCCATCACCTTTATCCCTACACAAACCTACTGTGCCATCACCTTTATCCCCACACAAACCTACTGTGCCATCACCTTTATCCCTACACAAACCTACTGTGCTATTGCCTTTATCCCTACACAAACCTACTGTGCCATCACCTTTATCCCCACACAAACCTACTGTGCTATTGCCTTTATCCCTACACAAACCTACTGTGCCATCACCTTTATCCCCACACAAACCTACTGTGCCATCAACTTTATCCCCACACAATCCTACTGTGCTATTGCCTTTATCCCCACACAAACCTTCTGTACCATCACCTTTATCCCCACATAAACCTACTGTGCTATTGCCTTTATCCCCACACAAACCTACTGTGCCATCACCTTTATCCCCACACAAACCTACTGTGCCATCACCTTTATTCCTACAAAAACCTACTGTGCCATCACCTTTATCCCCACACAAACCTACTGTGCCATCACCTTTATCCCCTCACAAGCCTACTGTGCCATCACCTTTATCCCCACATAAACCTACTGTTCTATTGCCTTTTTTCCCCATACAAACCTACTGTGCTATTGCCTTTATCCCCACACAAACCTACTGTGCCATCACCTTTATCCCCACACAAACCTACTGTGCCATCACCTTTATCCCTACACAAACCTACTGTGCCATCACCTTTATCCCCACACAAACCTACTGTGCTATTGCCTTTATCCCCACACAAACCTACTGTGCTATTGCCTTTATCCCCACACAAACCTACTGTGCTATTGCCTTTATCCCTACACAAACCTACTGTGCTATTGCCTTTATCCCCACACAAACCTACTGTGCCATCACCTTTATCCCTACACAAACCTTCTGTGCTATTGCCTTTATCCCCACACAACCCTACTGTGCTATCACCTTTAACCCTACACAAACCTACTGTGCTATTGCCTTTATCCCTACACAAACCTACTGTGCTATTGCCATTATCCCCACACAAACCTACTGTGCTATTGCCTTTATCCCTACACAAACCTACTGTGCCATCACCTTTATCCCCACACATACCTACTGTGCCATCACCTTTATACCCACACAAACCTACTGTGCTATTGCCTTTATCCCTACACAAACCTAGTGTGCCATCACCTTTATCACTACACAAACCTACTGTGCTATTGCCTTTATCCCTACACAAACCTACTGTGCCATCACCTTTATCCCTACACAAACCTACTGTGCCATCACCTTTATCCCCACACAAACCTACTGTACCATCACCTTTATCCCTACACAAACCTACTGTGCCATCACCTTTATCCCCACACAAACCTAATGTGCCATCACATTTATCCCCACACAAACCTACAGTGCCATCACCTTTTTCCCTACACAAACCTACTGTGCCATCACCTTTATCCCCAAACAAACCTACTGTGCCATCACAAAAATCCCCACACAAACCTACAGTGCTATTGCCTTTATCCCTACACAAACCTACTGTGCCATCACCTTTATCCCCACACAAACCTACTGTGCCATCACCTTTATCCCCACACAATCCTACTGTGCCATCACCTTTATCCCCACACAAACCTACTGTGCCATCACCTTTATCCCTACACAAACCTACAGTGCCATCACCTATATCCCCACACAAACCTACTGTGCCATCACCTTTATCCCCACACAAACCTACTGTGCCATCACCTTTATCCCCACACAAACCTACAGTGCCACCACCTTTATCCCCACACAAACCTACAGTGCCATCACCTTTGTCCCCACACAAACCTACTGTGCCATCACCTTTGTCCCCACACAAACCTACTGTGCCATCACCTTTATCCCCACACAAACCTCCAGTGCCATCACCTTTATCCCCACACAAACCTACAGTGCTATTGCCTTTATCCCTACATAAACCTACTGTGCCATCACCTTCATCCCCACACAAACCTACAGTGCCATCACCTTTATCCCCACACAAACCTACTGTGCCATCACCTTTATCCCCACACAAACCTACAGTGCCATCACCTTTATCCCTACACAAACCTACTGTGCCATCACTTTATCCACACACAAACCTACTGTGCCATCACAAAAATCCCCACACAAACCTACAGTGCTATTGCCTTTATCCCTACACAAACCTACTGTGCCATCACCTTTATCCCCACACAAACCTCCTGTGCCATCACAAAAATCCCCACACAAACCTACAGTGCTATTGCCTTTATCCCTACACAAACCTACTGTGCCATCACCTTTATCCCCACACAAACCTACTGTGCCATCACCTTTATCCCCACACAATCCTACTGTGCTATTGCCTTTATCCCCACACAAACCTACTGTGCCATCACCTTTATCCCCACACAAACCTACTGTGCTATTGCCTTTATCCCCACACAAACCTACTGTGCTATTGCCTTTATCCCTACACAAACCTACTGTGCCATCACCTTTATCCCTACACAAACCTACTGTGCCATCACCTTTATCCCCACACAAACCTACTGTGCTATTGCCTTTATCCCCACACAAACCTACTGTGCCATCAACTTTATCCCCACACAATCCTACTGTGCTATTGCCTTTATCCCCACACAAACCTACTGTGCCATCACCTTTATCCCCACATAAACCTACTGTGCTATTGCCTTTTTCCCCACACAAACCTACTGTGCCATCACCTTTATCCCCACACAAACCTACTGTGCTATTGCCTTTATCCCTACACAAACCTACTGTGCTATTGCCTTTATCCCCACACAAACCTACTGTGCCATCACCTTTATCCCCACACAACCCTACTGTGCCATCACCTTTATCCCAACACAAACCTACTGTGCTATTGCCTTTATCCCCACACAAACCTACTGTGCCATCACCTTTATCCCCACACAAACCTACTGTGCCATCAACTTTATCCCTACACAAACCTACTGTGCCATCACCTTTATCCCCACACAAACCTACTGTGCTATTGCCTTTATCACCACACACACATACTGTGCCATCACCTTTATCCCTACACAAACCTACTGTGCCATCACCGTTATCCCTACACCAACCTACAGTGCCATCACCTTTATCCCCACACAAACCTACTGTGCCATCACCTTTATCCCTACACAAACCTACTGTGCCATCACCTTTATCCCTACACAAACCTACAGTGCCATCACCTTTATCCCCACACAAACCTACTGTGCCATCACCTTTATCCCCACACAAGCCTACTGTGCCATCACCTTTTTCCCCACACAAACCTACTGTGCTATTGCCTTTATCCCCACACAAACCTACTGTGCCATCACCTTTATCCCCACACAAACCTACTGTGCCATCACCTTTATCCCCACACAAACCTACTGTGCTATTGCCTTTATCCCCACACAAACCTACGGTGCCATCACCTTTATCCCCACACAAACTTACTGTGCCATCAACTTTAAACCTACACAAACCTACTGTGCCATCACCTTTATCCCCACATAAACCTACTGTGCTATTGCCTTTTTCCCCACACAAACCTACTGTGCCATCACCTTTATCCCCACACAAACCTACTGTGCCATCACCTTTATCCCTACACAAACCTACTGTGCCATCACCGTTATCCCCACACAAACCTACTGTGCTATTGCCTTTATCCCCACACAAACTTACTGTGCCATCACCTTTATCCCCACACAAACCTACTGTGCCATCAACTTTATCCCCACACAATCCTACTGTGCTATTGCCTTTATCCCCACACAAACCTACTGTGCCATCACCTTTATCCCTACACAAACCTACTGTGCTATTGCCTTTATCCCCACACAAACCTACTGTGCCATCACCTTTATCCCCACACAAACCTACTGTGCCATCACCTTTATCCCCACACAAACCTACTGTGCTATTGCCTTTATCCCCACACAAACCTACTGTGCCATCACCTTTATCCCCACACAAACCTACTGTGCTATTGCCTTTATCCCCACACAAACCTACTGTGCCATCACCTTTATCCCTACACAAACCTACTGTGCTATTGCCTTTATCCCCACACAAACCTACTGTGCCATCACCTTTATCCCCACACAAACCTACTGTGCCATCACCTTTATCCCTACACAAACCTACTGTGCCATCACCTTTATCCTCACACAATCCTACTGTGCCATCACTTTTATCCCCACACAAACCTACTGTGTCCTTATCCCCACACAAACCTACTGTGCCATCACTTTTATCCCCACACAAACCTACTGTGCCATCGCCTTTATCCCCACACAAACCTACTGTGCCATCACCTTTATCCCTACACAAACCTACTGTGCCATCACCTTTATCCCTACACAAACCTACAGTGCCATCACCATTATCCCCACACAAAGCTACTGTGCCATCACCTTTATCCCCACACACACCTACAGTGCCATCACCTTTATCCCTACACATACCTACTGTGCTATTGCCTTTATCCCTACACAAACCTACTGTGCTATTGCCATTTATCCCCACACAAGCCTACTGTGCCATCACCTTTATCCCCACACAAACCAACTGTGCCATCACCTTTATCCCCACACAAACCTACTGTGCCATCATCTTTATCCCCACACAAACCTACTGTGCCATCACCTTTATTCCTACAAAAACCTATTGTGCCATCACTTTATCCCCACACAAACCTACTGTGCCATCACCTTTATCCCCACACAAACCTACTGTGCCATCACCTTTATCCCCACACAAACCTACTGTGCCATCACCTTTATCCCACACAAACCTACTGTGCCTTTATCCCCACACAAACCTACTGTGCTATTGCCTTTATCCCCACACAAACTTACTGTGCCATCACCTTTATCCCCACACAAACCTACTGTGCCATCAACTTTATCCCCACACAATCCTACTGTGCCATCAACTTTATCCCCACACAAGCCTACTGTGCATCACCTTATCCCCACACAACCTACTGTGCCATCACCTTTATCCCCACACAAACCTACTGTGCCATACCTTTATCCCCACACAAACCTACTGTGCCATCACCTTTATCCCTACACAAACCTACTGTGCTATTGCCTTTATCCCCACACAAACCTACTGTGCCATCACCTTTATCCCTACACAAACCTACTGTGCTATTGCCTTTATCCCCACACAAACCTACCATCACCTTTATCCCCACACAAACCTACTGTTGATCCCCACACAAACCTACTGTGCTATCACCTTTATCCCTACACAAACCTACTGTGCCATCACCTTTATCCCCACACAAACCTACTGTGCCATCACCTTTATCCCCACACAAACCTACTGTGCTATTGCCTTTATCCCTACACAAACCTACTGTGCCATCACCTTTATCCCCACACAAACCTACTGTGCCATCACCTTTATCCCCACACAAACCTACTGTGCTATTGCCTTTATCCCCACACAAACCTACTGTGCCATCACCTTTATCCCACACAAACCTACTGTGCCATCACCTTTATCCCCACACAAACCTACTGTGCCATACCTTTATTCCCACACAATCCTACTGTGCCATCATAGTTATCCCCAGACAAAGCTACTGTGGCCTCACCTTTATCCCCACAATCACCTACTGTGCCATCACCTTTATCCCTACACAAACCTACTGTGCCATCACCGTTATCCCCACACAAACCTACTGTGCCATGCCTTTATCCCCACACAAACCTACTGTGCCATCACCTTTATCCCCACACAAACCTACTATGCACTCACCTTTATTCCCACACAAACCTACTGTGCTATTGCCTTTATCCCCACACAAACCTACTGTGCCATCACCTTTATCCCCACACAAACCTACTGTGCTATTGCCTTTATCCCCACACAAACCTACTGTGCCATCACCTTTATCCCCACACAAACCTATTGTGCCATCAACTTTATCCCTACACAAACCTACTGTTGCCTTTATCCCCACACAAATCTACTTTGCCATCCCCTTTATCCCCACACAATCCTACTGTGCTATTGCCTTTATCCCCACACAAACCTACTGTGCCATCACCTTTATCCCTACACAAACCTACTGTGCTATTGCCTTTATCCCCACACAACCCTACTGTGCTATCACCTTTATACCCACACAAACCTACTGTGATATTGCCTTTATCCCTACACAAAACTAGTGTGCTACAAACCTACTTTATCCCCACACAAACCTACTGTGCCATCACCTTTATCCCTACACAAACCTACTGTGCCATCACCTTTATCCCCACACAAACCTACTGTGCCATCACCTTTATCCCCACACAAACCTACTGTGCCATCACCTTTATCCCTACACAAACCTACTGTGCCATCACCTTTATCACTACACAAACCTACAGTGCCATCACCTTTATCCCCACACAAACCTACTGTGCCATCACCTTTATCCCTACACAAACCTACTGTGCCATCACCTTTATCCCCACACAAACCTACTGTACCATCACCTTTATCCCTACACAAACCTACTGTGCCATCACCTTTATCCCCACACAAACCTACTGTGCCATCACCTTTATCCCCACACAAACCTACAGTGCCATCACCATTATCCCTACACAAACCTACTGTGCCATCACCTTTATCCCCACACAAACCTACTGTGCCATCACAAAAATCCCCACACAAACCTACAGTGCTATTGCCTTTATCCCTACACAAACCTACTGTGCCATCACCTTTATCCCCACACAAACCTACTGTGCCATCACCTTTATCCCCACACAAACCTACTGTGCCATCACCTTTATCCCCACACAAACCTACTGTGCCATCACCTTTATCCCTACACAAACCTACAGTGCCATCACCTATATCCCCACACAAACCTACTGTGCCATCACCTTTATCCCCACACAAACCTACTGTGCCATCACCTTTATCCCCACACAAACCTACTGTGCCATCACCTTTATCCCCACACAAACCTACAGTGCCATCACCTTTGTCCCCACACAAACCTACTGTGCCATCACCTTTGTCCCCACACAATCCTACTGTGCCATCACCTTTATCCCCACACAAACGTACAGTACCATCACCTTTATCCCCACACAAACCTACAGTGCTATTGCCTTTATCCCTACACAAACCTACTGTGCCATCACCTTCATCCCCACACAAACCTACAGTGCCATCACCTTTATCCCCACACAAACCTACTGTGCCATCACCTTTATCCCCACACAAACCTACAGTGCCATCACCTTTATCCCTACACAAACCTACTGTGCCATCACCTTTATCCACACACAAACCTACTGTGCCATCACCTTTATCCCCACACAAACCTACAGTGCTATTGCCTTTATCCCTACACAAACCTACTGTGCCATCACCTTTATCCCCACACAAACCTACTGTGCCATCACAAAAATCCCCACACAAACCTACTGTACTATTGCCTTTATCCCATCACAAACCTGCTGTGCCATCACCTTTGTCCCCACACAAACCTACTGTGCCATCACCTTTATCCCCACACAAACCAACTGTGCTATTGCCTTTATCCCCACACAAACCTACTGTGCCATCACCTTTATCCCCACACAAACCTACTGTGCTATTGCCTTTATCCCTACACAAACCTACTGTGCTATTGCCTTTATCCCTACACAAACCTACTGTGCCATCACCTTTATCCCTACACAAACCTACTGTGCCATCACCTTTATCCCCACACAAACTACTGTGCTATTGCCTTTATCCCCACACAAACCTACTCTGCCATCATCTTTATCCCCACGCAATCCTACTGTGCTATTGCCTTTATCCCATCAAAAACCTACTGTGCCATCACCTTTATCCCCACATAAACCTACTGTGCTATTGCCTTTTTCCCCACACAAACCTACTGTGCCATCACCTTTATCCCCACACAAACCTACTGTGCTATTGCCTTTATCCCTACACAAACCTACTGTGCTATTGCCTTTATCCCCACACAAACCTACTGTGCCATCACCTTTATCCCACACAAACCTACTGTGCCATCACCTTTATTCCCACACAAACCTACTGTGCTATTGCCTTTATCCCCACACAAACCTACTGTGCCATCACCTTTATCCCCACACAAACCTACTGTGCCATCACCTTTATCCCTACACAAACCTACTGTGCCATCACCTTTATCCCCACACAAACCTACTGTGCTATTGCCTTTATCCCCACACAAACCTACTGTGCCATCACCTTTATCCCCACACAAACCTACTGTGCCATCACCTTTATCCCTACACAAACCTACTGTGCCATCACCTTTATCCCCACACAAACCTACTGTGCCATCACCTTTATCCCTACACAAACCTACTGTGCCATCACCTTTATCCCCACACAAACCTACTGTGCCATCACCTTTATCCCCACACAAACCTACTGTGCCATCACCTTTATCCCCACACAAACCTACTGTGCCATCACCTTTATCCCCACACAAACCTACTGTGCTATTGCCTTTATCCCCACACAAACCTACTGTGCCATCACCTTTATCCCCACACAAACCTACTGTGCCATCACCTTTATCCCCACACAAACCTACTGTGCTATTGCCTTTATCCCCACACAAACCTACTGTGCCATCACCTTTATCCCCACACAAACCTACTGTGCCATCACCTTTATCCCTACACAAACCTACTGTGCCATCACCTTCATCCCCACAAACCTACTGTGCTATTGCCTTTATCCCCACACAAACCTACTGTGCCATCACCTTTATCCCCACACAAACCTACTGTGCCATCACCTTTATCCCTACACAAACCTACTGTGCCATCACCTTTATCCCCACACAAACCTACTGTGCTATTGCCTTTATCCCCACACAAACCTACTGTGCCATCACCTTTATCCCCACACAAACCTACTGTGCCATCACCTTTATCCCCACACATACCTACTGTGCTATTGCCTTTATCCCCACACAAACCTAGTGTGCCATCACCTTTATCCCTACACAAACCTTCTGTGCTATTGCCTTTATCCCCACACACAAACCTACTGTGCCATCGCCTTTATCCCCACACAAACCTACTGTGCCATCACCTTTATCCCACACAACCCTACTGTGCTATCACCTTTAACCCCACACAAACCTACTGTGCCATCACCTTTATCCCCACACAAACCTACTGTGCCATCACCTTTATCCCCACACAAACCTACTGTGCCATCACCTTTATCCCTACACAAACCTACTGTGCTATTGCCTTTATCCCCACACAAACCTACTGTGCCATCACCTTTATCCCCACACAAACCTACTGTGCTATTGCCTTTATCCCTACACAAACCTACTGTGCCATCCTTATCCCCACACAAACCTACTGTGCCATCACCTTTATCCCCACACAAACCTACTGTGCCATCGCCTTTATCCCCACACAAACCTACTGTGCCATCACCTTTATCCCCACACAAACCTACTGTGCTATTGCCTTTATCCCCACACAAACCTACTGTGCCATCACCTTTATCCCCACACAAACCTACTGTGCCATCACCTTTATCCCTACAAACCTACTGTGGCCATCACCTTTATCCCACACAAACCTACTGTGCTATCATCTTTATCCCCACACAAACCTACTGTGCCATCACCTTTATCCCCACAAAACCTACTGTGCCATCACCTTTATCCCCACACAAACCTACTGTGCTATTGCCTTTATCCCCACACAAACCTACTGTGCCATCACCTTTATCCCCACACAAACCTACTGTGCCATCACCTTTATCCCCACACAAACCTACTGTGCTATCACCTTTATCCCCACACAAGCCTACTGTGCCATCACCTTTATCCCCACACAAACCTACTGTGCCATCACCTTTATCCCACACAAACCTACTGTGCCATCACCTTTATCCCCACACAAACCTACTGTGCTATTGCCTTTATCCCCACACAAACCTACTGTGCCATCACCTTTATCCCATCACAAACCTACTGTGCCATCACCTTTATCCCCACACAAACCTACTGTGCCATCACCTTTATCCCTACACAAACCTACTGTGCCATCACCTTTATCCCTACACAAACCTACTGTGCCATCACCTTTATCCCCACACAAACCTACTGTGCCATCACCTTTATCCCTACACAAACCTACTGTGCCATCACCTTTATCCCCACACAAACCTACTGTGCCATCACCTTTATCCCCACACAAACCTACTGTGCCATCACCTTTATACCCACACAAACCTACTGTGCCATCACCTTTATCCCTACACAAACCTACTGTGCCATCACCTTTATCCCTACACAAACCTACTGTGCTATTGCCTTTATCCCTACACAAACCTACTGTGCCATCACCTTTATCCCTACACAAACCTACTGTGCCATCACCTTTATCCCCACACAAGCCTACTGTGCCATCACCTTTATTCCCACACAAACCTACTGTGCCATCACCTTTATCCCCACACAAACCTACTGTGCCATCACCTTTATCCCCACACAAACCTACTGTGCCATCACCTTTATCCCTACACAAACCTACTGTGCCATCACCTTTATCCCCACACAAACCTACTGTGCCATCACCTATCCCCACATAAACCTACTGTGCTATTGCCTTTTTCCCAACACAAACCTACTGTGCCATCACCTTTATCCCCACACAAACCTACTGTGCCATCACCTTTATCCCCACACAAACCTACTGTGCCATCACCTTTATCCCCACACAAACCTACTGTGCCATCACCTTTATCCCCACACAAACCTACAGTGCCATCACCTTTATCCCCACACAAACCTACTGTGCCATCACCTTTATCCCCACACAAACCTACAGTGCCATCATCTTTATCCCCACACAAACCTACTGTGCCATCACCTTTATCCCCACACAAACCTACAGTGCCATCACCTTTATCCCTACACAAACCTACTGTGCCATCACCTTTATCCCCACACAAACCTACTGTGCCATCACCTTTATCCCCACACAAACCTCCAGTGCCATCACCTTTATCCCCACACAAACCTACAGTGCTATTGCCTTTATCCCTACACAAACCTACTGTGCCATCACCTTTATCCCCACACAAACCTACTGTGCCATCACCTTTATCCCCACAAACCTACTGTGCCATCACCTTTATCCCCACACAAACCTACAGTGCCATCACCTTTATCCCTACACAAACCTACTGTGCCATCACTTTATCCACACACAAACCTACAGTACCATCACCTTTATCCCCACACAAACCTACAGTGCTATTGCCTTTATCCCTACACAAACCTACTGTGCCATCACCTTTATCCCCACACAAACCTACTGTGCCATCACAAAAATCCCCACACAAACCTACAGTGCTATTGCCTTTATCCCCACACAAACCTACTGTGCCATCACCTTTATCCCCACACAAACCTACTGTGCCATCACCTTTATCCCCACACAAACCTACTGTGCTATTGCCTTTATCCCCACACAAACCTACTGTGCCATCACCTTTATCCCCACACAAACCTACTGTGCTATTGCCTTTATCCCCACACAAACCTACTGTGCTATTGCCTTTATCCCTACACAAACCTACTGTGCCATCACCTTTATCCCACACAAACCTACTGTGCCATCACCTTTATCCCCACACAAACCTACTGTGCTATTGCCTTTATCCCCACACAAACCTACTGTGCCATCACCTTTATCCCCACACAAACCTACTGTGCTATTGCCTTTATCCCCACACAAACCTACTGTGCCATCACCTTTATCCCCACACAAACCTACTGTGCTATTGCCTTTATCCCCACACAAACCTACTGTGCCATCACCTTTATCCCCACACAAACCTACTGTGCCATCACCTTTATCCCTACACAAACCTACTGTGCCATTTCCTTTGTCCCCACACAAACCTACTGTGCCATCACCTTTATCCCCACACAAACCTACTGTGCCATCACCTTTATCCCCACACAAACCTACTGTGCTATTGCCTTTATCCCCACACAAACCTACTGTGCCATCACCTTTATCCCCACACAAACCTACTGTGCCATCACCTTTATCCCTACACAAACCTACTGTGCCATCACCTTTATCCCCACACAAACCTACTGTGCCATCACCTTTATCCCCACACAAACCTACTGTGCCATCACCTTTATCCCCACACAAACCTACTGTGCCATCACCTTTATCCCCACACAAACCTACTGTGCCATCACCTTCATCCCCACACAAACCTACTGTGCCATCACCTTTATCCCCACAAATACCTACTGTGCCATCACCTTTATCCCTACACAAACCTACTGTGCCATCACCTTTATCCCCACACAAACCTACTGTGCCATCACCTTTATCCCCACACAAACCTACTGTGCCATCACCTTTATCCCCACACAAACCTACTGTGCTATTGCCTTTATCCCCACACAAACCTACTGTGCCATCACCTTTATCCCCACACAAACCTACTGTGCCATCACCTTTATCCCCACACAAACCTACTGTGCTATTGCCTTTATCCCCACACAAACCTACTGTGCCATCACCTTTATCCCCACACAAACCTACTGTGCCATCACCTTTATCCCCACACAAACCTACTGTGCCATCACCTTTATCCCCACACAAACCTACTGTGCTATTGCCTTTATCCCCACACAAACCTACTGTGCCATCACCTTTATCCCCACACAAACCTACTGTGCCATCACCTTTATCCCTACACAAACCTACTGTGCCATCACCTTTATCCCCACACAAACTACTGTGCTATTGCCTTTATCCCCACACAAACCTACTCTGCCATCACCTTTATCCCCACACAAACCTACTGTGCCATCACCTTTATCCCCACACAAACCTACTGTGCTATTGCCTTTATCCCCACACAAACCTACTGTGCCATCACCTTTATCCCAACACAAACCTACTGTGCTATTGCCTTTATCCCTGCACAAACCTACTGTGCCATCACCTTTATCCCCACACAAACCTACTGTGCCATCACCTTTATCCCCACACAAACCTACTGTGCTATTGCCTTTATCCCCACACAAACCTACTGTGCCATCACCTTTATCCCCACACAAACATACTGTGCCATCGCCTTTATCCCCACACAAACCTACTGTGCCATCACCTTTATCCCTACACAAACCTACTGTGCTATTGCCTTTATCCCCACACAAACCTACTGTGCCATCACCTTTATCCCTACACAAACCTACTGTGCTATTGCCTTTATCCCTACACAAACCTACTGTGCCATCACCTTTATCCCCACACAAACCTACTGTGCCATCACCTTTATCCCCACACAAACCTACTGTGCTATTGCCTTTATCCCCACACAAACCTACTGTGCCATCACCTTTATCCCCACAAACCTACTGTGCTATTGCCTTTATCCCCACACAAACCTACTGTGCCATCACCTTTATCCCCACACAAACCTACTGTGCCATCACCTTTATCCCCACACAAACCTACTGTGCCATCACCTTTCTTCGTACACAAACCTACTGTGCCATCATCTTTATCCCCACACAAACCTACTGTGCCATCACCTTTATCCCCACATAAACCTACTGTGCTATTGCCTTTTTCCCCACATTAACCTACTGTGCTATTGCCTTTATCCCCACACAAACCTACTGTGCCATCACCTTTATCCCCACACAAACCTACTGTGCCATCACCTTTATCCCCACACAAACCTACTGTGCTATTGCCTTTATCCCCACACAAACCTACTGTGCCATCACCTTTATCCCCACACAAACCTACTGTGCCATCACCTTTATCCCTACACAAACCTACTGTGCCATCACCTTTATCCCCACACAAACCTACTGTGCTATTGCCTTTATCCCCACACAAACCTACTGTGCCATCACCTTTATCCCCACACAAACCTACTGTGCCATCACCTTTATCCCTACACAAACCTACTGTGCCATCACCTTTATCCCCACACAAACCTACTGTGCTATTGCCTTTATCCCCACACAAACCTACTGTGCCATCACCTTTATCCCCACACAAACCTACTGTGCCATCACCTTTATCCCCACACAAACCTACTGTGCTATCACCTTTATCCCCACACAAACCTACTGTGCCATCACCTTTATCCCTACACAAACCTACTGTGCTATTGCCTTTATCCCCACACAAACCTACTGTGCCATCACCTTTATCCCCACACAAACCTACTGTGCTATTGCCTTTATCCCCACACAAACCTACTGTGCCATCACCTTTATCCCCACACAAACCTACTGTGCCATCACCTTTATCCCTACACAAACCTACTGTGCTATTGCCTTTATCCCCACACAAACCTACTGTGCCATCACCTTTATCCCTACACAAACCTTCATCACCTTTATTCCCACACAAACCTACTGTGCCATCACCTTTATCCCCACACAAACCTACTGTGATATTGCCTTTATCCCTACACAAACCTACTGTGCCATCACCTTTATCACTACACAAACCTACTGTGCTATTGCCTTTATCCCTACACAAACCTACTGTGCCATCACCTTTATCCCTACACAAACCTACTGTGCCATCACCTTTATCCCCACACAAACCTACTGTGCCATCACCTTTATCCCTACACAAACCTACTGTGCCATCACCTTTATCCCCACACAAACCTAATGTGCCATCACATTTATCCCCACACAAACCTACAGTGCCATCACCTTTATCCCTACACAAACCTACTGTGCCATCACCTTTATCCCCACACAAACCTACTGTGCCATCACAAAAATCCCCACACAAACCTACAGTGCTATTGCCTTTATCCCTACACAAACCTACTGTGCCATCACCTTTATCCCCACACAAACCTACTGTGCCATCACCTTTATCCCCACACAAACCTACTGTGCCATCACCTTTATCCCCACACAAACCTACTGTGCCATCACCTTTATCCCTACACAAACCTACTGTGCCATCACCTTTATCCCCACACAAACCTACTGTGCCATCACCTTTATCCCCACACAAACCTACTGTGCCATCACCTTTATCCCCACACAAACCTACTGTGTCACCACCTTTATCCCCACACAAACCTACAGTGCCATCACCTTTGTCCCCACACAAACCTACTGTGCCATCACCTTTATCCCCACACAAACCTACTGTGCCATCACCTTTATCCCCACACAAACCTCCAGTGCCATCACCTTTATCCCCACACAAACCTACAGTGCTATTGCCTTTATCCCTACACAAACCTACTGTGCCATCACCTTCATCCCCACACAAACCTACAGTGCCATCACCTTTATCCCCACACAAACCTACTGTGCCATCACCTTTATCCCCACACAAACCTACAGTGCCATCACCTTTATCCCTACACAAACCTACTGTGCCATCACTTTATCCACACACAAACCTACTGTGCCATCACAAAAATCCCCACACAAACCTACAGTGCTATTGCCTTTATCCCTACACAAACCTACTGTGCCATCACCTTTATCCACACACAAACCTACTGTGCCATCACAAAAATCCCCACACAAACCTACAGTGCTATTGCCTTTATCCCTACACACAAACCTACTGTGCCATCACCTTTATCCCCACACAAACCTACTGTGCCATCACCTTTATCCCCACACAAACCTACTGTGCTATTGCCTTTATCCCCACACAAACCTACTGTGCCATCACCTTTATCCCCACACAAACCTACTGTGCCATCACCTTTATCCCCACACAATCCTACTGTGCCATCACCTTTATCCCTACACAAACCTACTGTGCTATTGCCTTTATCCCTACACAAACCTACTGTGCCATCACCTTTATCCCCACACAATCCTACTGTGCCATTACCTTTATCCCCACAAAAACCTACTGTGCCATCACCTTTATCCCCAGACAAACCTACTGTGCCATCACCTTTATCCCCACAAACCAACTCTGCCATCACCTTTATCCCCACACAAACCTACTGTGCCATCACCTTTATTCCCACACAAACCTACTGTGCCATCACCTTTATCCCTACACAAACCTACTGTGCTATTGCCTTTATCCCTACACAAACCTACTGTGCCATCACCTTTATCCCCACACAAACCTACTGTGCCATCACCTTTATCCCTACACAAACCTACTGTGCCATCACCTTTATCCCTACACAAACCTACTGTGCTATCACCTTTATCCCTACACAAACCTACTGTGCCATCACCTTTATCCCCACACAAACCTACTGTGCCATCACCTTTATCCCCACACAAACCTACTGTGCCATCACCTTTATCCCTACACAAACCTACTGTGCCATCACCTTTATCCCCACACAAACCTACTGTGCTATTGCCTTTATCCCTACACAAACCTACTGTGCCATCACCTTTATCCCCCACAAACCTACTGTGCCATCACCTTTATCCCCACACAAACCTACTGTGCCATCACCTTTATCCCCACACAAACATACTGTGCCATCACCTTTATCCCCACACAAACCTACTGTGCCATCACCTTTATCCCCACACAAACCTACTGTGCCATCACCTTTATCCTTACACAAACCTACTCTGCTATCACCTTTATACCCACACAAACATAGTGTGCCATCACCTTTATCCCCACACAAACATACTGTGCCATCACCTTTATCCCAGCACAAACCTACTGTGCCATCACCTTTATCCCTACACAAACCTACTGTGCCATCACCTATATTCCCACACAAACCTACTGTGCCATCACCTTTATCCCTACACAAACCTACTGTGCCATCACCTTTATCCCCACACAAACCTACTGTGCCATCACCTTTATCCCCACACATACCTACTGTGCTATTGCCTTTATCCCCACACAAACCTACTGTGCCATCACCTTTATCCCCACACAAACCTACTGTGCCATCACCTTTATCCCACACAACCCTACTGTGCCATCACCTTTATGCCCTCCATCACCTACTGTGCCATCACCTTCATCCCCACACATACCTACTGTGCTATTATCTTTATCCCCACACAAACCTACTGTGCCATCACCTTTATCCCCACACAAACCTACTGTGCTATTGCCTTTATCCCTACACAAACCTACTGTGCCATCACCTTTATCCCCACACATACCTACTGTGCCATCACCTTTATCCCCACACAAACCTACTGTGCTATTGCCTTTATCCCTACACAAACCTAGTGTGCCATCACCTTTATCACTACACAAACCTACTGTGCTATTGACTTAATCCCTTCACAAACCTACTGTGCCATCACCTTTATCCGTACACAAACCTACTGTGCCATCACATTTATCCCCACACAAACCTACTGTACCATCACCTTTATCCCTACACAAACCTACTGTGCCGTCACCTTTATCCCCACACAAACCTAATGTGCCATCACATTTATCCCCACACAAACCTACAGTGCCATCACCTTTATCCCTACACAAACCTACTGTGCCATCACCCTTATTCCCACACAAACCTACTGTGCCATCACAAAAATCCCCACACAAACCTACAGTGCTATTTCCTTTATCTCTACACAAACCTACTGTGCCATCACCTTTATCCCCACACAAACCTACTGTGCCATCACCTTTATCCCCACACAATCCTACTGTGCCATCACCTTTATCCCCACACAAACCTACTGTGCCATCACCTTTATCCCTACACAAACCTACTGTGCCATCACCTTTATCCCCACACAAACCTACTGTGCCATCACCTTTATCCCCACACAAACCTACTGTGCCATCACCTTTATCCCCACACAAACCTACAGTGCCACCACCTTTATCCCCACACAAACCTACAGTGCCATCACCTTTGTCCCCACACAAACCTACTGTGCCATCACCTTTGTCCCCACACAAACCTACTGTGCCATCACCTTTATCCCCACACAAACCTCCAGTGCCATCACCTTTATCCCCACACAAACCTACAGTGCTATTGCCTTTATCCCTACACAAACCTACTGTGCCATCACCTTCATCCCCACACAAACCTACAGTGCCATCACCTTTATCCCCACACAAACCTACTGTGCCATCACCTTTATCCCCACACAAACCTACAGTGCCATCACCTTTATCCCTACACAAACCTACTGTGCCATCACTTTATCCACACACAAACCTACTGTGCCATCACAAAATCCCCACACAAACCTACAGTGCTATTGCCTTTATCCCTACACAAACCTACTGTGCCATCACCTTTATCCACACAAACCTACTGTGCCATCACAAAAATCCCCACACAAACCTACAGTGCTATTGCCTTTATCCCTACACAAACCTACTGTGCCATCACCTTTATCCCCACACAAACCTACTGTGCCATCACCTTTATCCCCACACAATCCTACTGTGCTATTGCCTTTATCCCCACACAAACCTACTGTGCTATTGCCTTTATCCCCACACAAACCTACTGTGCTATTGCCTTTATCCCCACACAAACCTACTGTGCTATCACCTTTAACCCCACACAAACCTACTGTGCCATCACCTTTATCACTACACAAACCTATTGTGCTATTGCCTTTATCCCCACACAAACCTACTGTGCCATCACCTTTATCCCCACACAAACCTACTGTGCTATTGCCTTTATCCCCACACAAACCTACTGTGCCATCACCTTTATCCCCACACAAACCTACTGTGCCATCACCTTTATCCCATCACAAACCTACTGTGCCATCACCTTTATCCCTACACAAACCTACTGTGCCATCACCTTTATCCCTACACATACCTACTGTGCCATCACCTTTATCCCCACACAAACCTTCTGTGCTATTGCCTTTATCAACACACAAACCTACTGTGCTATTGCCTTTATCCCCACACAAACCTACTGTGCCATCACCTTTATCCCCACACAAACCTACTGTGCCATCACCTTTATCCCCACACAAACCTACTGTGCCATCACCTTTATCCCCACACAAACCTACTGTGCCATCACCTTTTTCCCCACACAAACCTACTGTGCCATCACCTTTATCCCCACACATACCTACTGTGCTATTGCCTTTATCCCTACACAAACCTACTGTGCCATCACCTTTATCCCCACACAAACCTACTGTGCCATCACCTTTATCCCCACACAAACCTACTGTGCCATCACCTTTATCCCTACACAAACCTACTGTGCCATCACCTTTTTCCCCACACAAACCTACTGTGCCATCACCTTTATCCCCACATGAACCTACTGTGCCATCACCTTTATCCCCACAAACCTACTGTGCCATCACTTTATCCCCACACAAACCTACTGTGCTATTGCCTTTATCCCCACACAAACCTACTGTGCCATCACCTTTATCCCCACACAAACCTACTGTGCCATCACCTTTATCCCAACTCAAACCTACTGTGCCATCACCTTTATCCCCACACAAACCTACTGTGCCATCACCTTTATCCCCACACAAACCTACTGTGCCATCACCTTTATCCCCACACAAACCTACTGTGCCATCACCTTTATCCCCACACAAACCTACTGTGCTATTGCCTTTATCCCTACACAAACCTACTGTGCCATCACCTTTATCCCCACACAAACCTACTGTGCCATCATCTTTATCCCCACACAAACCTACTGTGCTATTGCCATTATCCCTACACAAACCTACTGTGCCATCACCTTTATCACTACACAAACCTATTGTGCTATTGCCTTTATCCCCACACAAACCTACTGTGCCATCACCTTTATCCCTACACAAACCTACTGTGCCATCACCTTTATCCCCACACAAACCTACTGTGCCATCACCTTTATCCCTACACAAACCTACTGTGCCATCACCTTTATCCCCACACAAACCTACTGTGCCATCACCTTTATCCCCACACAAACCTACTGTGCCATCACCTTTATCCCTACACAAACCTACTGTGCCATCACTTATATCCCCACACAAACCTACTGTGCCATCACCTTTATCCCCACACAAACCTACTGTGCTATTGCCTTTATCCCTACACAAACCTACTGTGCCATCACCTTTATCCCCACACAAACCTACTGTGCCATCACCTTTATCCCCACAAACCTACAGTGCCATCACCTTTATCCCCACACAAACCTACTGTGCCATCACCTTTATCCCTACACAAACCTACTGTGCCATCACCTTTATCCCCACACAAACCTACTGTGCCATCACCTTTATCCCCACACAAACCTACTGTGCCATCACCTTTATCACCACACAAACCTACAGTGCCATCACCTTTATCCCCACACAAACCTACTGTGCCATCACCTTTATCCCCACACAAACCTACTGTGCCATCACCTTTATCCCCACACAAACCTACTGTGCCATCACCTTTATCCCCACACAAACCTACTGTGCCATCACCTTTATCCCCACACAAACCTACAGTGCCATCACCTTTATCCCTACACAAACCTACTGTGCCATCACCTTTATCCACACAAACCTATTGTGCCATCACCTTTATCCCCACACAAACCTACTGTGCCATCACCTTTATCCCCACACAAACCTACAGTGCCATCACCTTTATCCCTACACAAACCTACTGTGCCATCACCTTTATCCCTACACAAACCTACTGTGCCATCACCTTTATCCCCACACAAACCTACTGTGCTATCACCTTTATCCCTACACAAACCTACTGTGCCATCACCTTTATCCACACACAAACCTACTGTGCCATCACAAAATCCCCACACAAACCTACAGTGCTATTGCCTTTATCCCTACACAAACCTACTGTGCCATCACCTTTATCCCCACACAAACCTACTGTGCCATCACCTTTATCCCCACACAAACCTACTGTGCCATCACCTTTATCCCCACACAATCCTACTGTGCTATTGCCTTTATCCCCACACAAACCTACTGTGCTATTGCCTTTATCCCCACACAAACCTACTGTGCTATTGCCATTATCCCTACACAAACCTACTGTGCCATCACCTTTATCCCTACACAAACCTACTGTGCTATTGCCTTTATCCCCACACAAACCTACTGTGCCATCACCTTTATCCCCACACAAACCTACTGTGCTATTGCCTTTATCCCCACACAAACCTACTATGCACTCACCTTTATCCCCACACAAACCTACTGTACTATTGCCTTTATCCCATCACAAACCTACTGTGCCATCACCTTTATCCCTACACAAACCTACTGTGCCATCACCTTTATCCCCACACAAACCTACTGTGCCATCACCTTTATCCCCACACAAACCTACTGTGCTATTGCCTTTATCCCCACACAAACCTACTGTGCCATCACCTTTATCCCCACACAAACCTACTGTGCTATTGCCTTTATCCCTACACAAACCTACTGTGCCATCACCTTTATCCCCACACAAACCTACTGTGCCATCACCTTTATCCCCACACAAACCTACTGTGCCATCACCTTTATCCCCACACAAACCTACTGTGCTATTGCCTTTATCCCCACACAAACCTACTGTGCCATCACCTTTATCCCCACACAAACCTACTGTGCTATTGCCTTTATCCCCACACAAACCTACTGTGCCATCACCTTTATCCCCACACAAACCTACTGTGCCATCACCTTTATCCCTACACAAACCTACTGTGCTATTGCCTTTATCCCCACACAAACCTACTGTGCCATCACCTTTATCCCCACACAAACCTACTGTGCCATCACCTTTATCCCCACACAAACCTACTGTGCTATTGCCTTTATCCCCACACAAACCTACTGTGCCATCACCTTTATCCCCACACAAACCTACTGTGCCATCACCTTTATCCCACACAAACCTACTGTGCCATCACCTTTATCCCCACACAAACCTACTGTGCTATTGCCTTTATCCCAACACAAACCTACTGTGCCATCACCTTTATCCCCACACAAACCTACTGTGCCATCACCTTTATCCCTACACAAACCTACTGTGCCATCACCTTTATCCCCACACAAACCTACTGTGCCATCACCTTTATCCCCACACAAACCTACTGTGCCATCACCTTTATCCCTACACAAACCTACTGTGCCATCACCTTTATCCCCACACAAACCTACTGTGCCATCACCTTTATCCCCACACAAACCTACTGTGCCATCACCTTTATCCCCACACAAACCTACTGTGCTATTGCCTTTATCCCCACACAAACCTACTGTGCCATCACCTTTATCCCCACACAAACCTACTGTGCCATCACCTTTATCCCCACAAATCCTACTGTGCCATCACCTTTATCCCCACACAAACCTACTGTGCCATCACCTTTATCCCCACACAAACCTACTGTGCCATCACCTTTATCCCTACACAAACCTACTGTGCCATCACTTTATCCCCACAAACCTACTGTGCCATCACCTTTATCCCCACACAAACCTACTGTGCTATTGCCTTTATCCCTACACAAACCTACTGTGCCATCACCTTTATCCCCACACAAACCTACTGTGCCATCACCTTTATCCCCACACAAACCTACTGTGCCATCACCTTTATCCCCACACAAACCTACTGTGCCATCACCTTTATCCCCACACAAACCTACTGTGCCATCACCTTTATCCCCACACAAACCTACTGTGCCATCACCTTTATCCCCACACAAACCTACTGTGCCATCACCTTTTTCCCCACACAAACCTACAGTGCCATCACCTTTATTCCCACACAAACCTACTGTGCCATCACCTTTGTCCCCACACAAACCTACTGTGCCATCACCTTTATCCCCACACAAACCTCCAGTGCCATCACCTTTATCCCCACACAAACCTACAGTGCTATTGCCTTTATCCCTACACAAACCTACTGTGCCATCACCTTTATCCCCACACAAACCTACTGTGCCATCACCTTTATCCCCACACAAACCTACTGTGCCATCACCTTTATCCCCACACAAACCTACAGTGCCATCACCTTTATCCCTACACAAACCTACTGTGCCATCACCTTTATCCACACACAAACCTACTGTGCCATCACAAAATCCCCACACAAACCTACAGTGCTATTGCCTTTATCCCTACACAAACCTACTGTGCCATCACCTTTATCCCCACACAAACCTACTGTGCCATCACAAAAATCCCCACACAAACCTACAGTGCTATTGCCTTTATCCCTACACAAACCTACTGTGCCATCACCTTTATCCCCACACAAACCTACTGTGCCATCACCTTTATCCCCACACAAACCTACTGTGCTATTGCCTTTATCCCCACACAAACCTACTGTGCTATTGCCTTTATCCCCACACAAACCTACTGTGCCATCACCTTTATCCCCACACAAACCTACTGTGCCATCACCTTTATCCCTACACAAACCTACTGTGCCATCACCTTTATCCCTACACAAACCTACTGTGCTATTGCCTTTATCCCCACACAAACCTACTGTGCCATCACCTTTATCCCCACACAAACCTACTGTGCTATTGCCTTTATCCCATCAAAAACCTACTGTGCCATCACCTTTATCCCCACACAAACCTACTGTACTATTGCCTTTATCCCATCACAAACCTACTGTGCCATCACCTTTATCCCTACACAAACCTACTGTGCCATCTCCTTTGTCCCCACACAAACCTACTGTGCCATCACCTTTATCCCTACCCCACCCTACTGTGCTATTGCCTTTATCCCCACACAAACCTACTGTGCCATCACCTTTATCCCCACACAAACCTACTGTGCTATTGCCTTTATCCCTACACAAACCTACTGTGCCATCACCTTTATCCCTACACAAACCTACTGTGCCATCACCTTTATCCCCACACAAACCTACTGTGCTATTGCCTTTATCCCCACACAAACCTACTGTGCCATCACCTTTATCCCCACACAAACCTACTGTGCCATCGCCTTTATCCCCACACAAACCTACTGTGCCATCACCTTTATCCCCACACAAACCTACTGTGCTATTGCCTTTATCCCCACACAAACCTACTGTGCCATCACCTTTATCCCCACACAAACCTACTGTGCTATTGCCTTTATCCCCACACAAACCTACTGTGCTATTGCCTTTATCCCCACACAAACCTACTGTGCCATCACCTTTATCCCCACACAAACCTACTGTGCCATCACCTTTATCCCCACACAAACCTACTGTGCTATTGCCTTTATCCCATCAAAAACCTACTGTGCCATCACCTTTATCCCCACACAAACCTACTGTGCCATCAACTTTATCCCTACACAAACCTACTGTGCCATCACCTTTATCCCCACACAAACCTACTGTGCTATTGCCTTTATCCCCACACAAACATACTGTGCCATCACCTTTATCCCAGCACAAACCTACTGTGCCATCACCGTTATCCCTACACCATCCTACAGTGCCATCACCTTTATCCCCACACAAACCTACTGTGCCATCACCTTTATCCCTACACAAACCTACTGTGCCATCACCTTTATCCCTACACAAACCTACAGTGCCATCACCTTTATCCCCACACAAACCTACTGTGTCATCACCTTTATCCCCACACAAACCTACTGTGCCATCACCTTTATCCCCACACAAACCTACTGTGCTATTGCCTTTATCCCCACACAAACCTACTGTGCCATCACCTTTATCCCCACACAAACCTACTGTGCCATCACCTTTATCCCACACAAACCTACTGTGCTATTGCCTTTATCCCCACACAAACCTACTGTGCCATCACCTTTATCCCAACTCAAACCTACTGTGCCATCGCCTTTATCCCCACACAAACCTACTGTGCCATCACCTTTATCCCTACACAAACCTACTGTGCTATTGCCTTTATCCCCACACAAACCTACTGTGCCATCACCTTTATCCCTACACAAACCTACTGTGTCATCACCTTTATCCCTACACAAGCCTACTGTGCTATTGCCTTTATCCCTACACAAACCTACTGTGCCATCACCTTTATCCCACACAAACCTACTGTGCCATCACCTTTATCCCACACAAACCTACAGTGCCATCACCTTTATCCCCACACAAACCTACTGTGCCATCACCTTTATCCCCACACAAACCTACTGTGCCATCACCTTTATCCCTACACAAACCTACTGTGCCATCACCTTTATCCCCACACAAACCTACTGTGCCATCACCTTTATCCCCACACAAACCTACTGTGCCATCACCTTTATCCCCACACAAACCTACTGTGCCATCACCTTTATCCCCACACAAACCTACTGTGCCATCACCTTTATCCCCACACAAACCTACTGTGCCATCACCTTTATCCCCACACAAACCTACTGTGCTATTGCCTTTATCCCCACACAAACCTACTGTGCCATCACCTTTATCCCCACACAAACCTACTGTGCCATCACCTTTATCCCCACACAAACCTACTGTGCCATCACCTTTATCCCCACACAAACCTACTGTGCCATCACCTTTATCCCCACACAAACCTACTGTGCCATCACCTTTATCCCCACACAAACCTACTGTGCCATCACCTTTATCCCCACACAAACCTACTGTGCTATTGCCTTTATCCCCACACAAACCTACTGTGCCATCACCTTTATCCCCACACAAACCTACTGTGCCATCACCTTTATCCCCACACAAACCTACTGTGCTATTGCCTTTATCCCCACACAAACCTACTGTGCCATCACCTTTATCCCCACACAAACCTACTGTGCCATCACCTTTATCCCATCAAAAACCTACTGTGCCATCACCTTTATCCCCACATAAACCTACTGTGCTATTGCCTTTTTCCCAACACAAACCTACTGTGCCATCACCTTTATCCCCACACAAACCTACTGTGCCATCACCTTTATCCCCACACAAACCTACTGTGCCATCACCTTTATTCCTACAAAAACCTACTGTGCCATCACCTTTATCCCCTCACAAGCCTACTGTGCCATCACCTTTATCCCCACACAAACCTACTGTACCATCACCTTTATCCCCACACAAACCTGCTGTGCCATCACATTTATCCCCACACAAACCTACAGTGCCATCACCTTTATCCCTACACAAACCTACTGTGCCATCACCCTTATTCCCACACAAACCTACTGTGCCATCACAAAAATCCCCACACAAACCTACTGTGCTATTTCCTTTATCCCTACACAAACCTACTGTGCCATCACCTTTATCCCCACACAAACCTTCTGTGCCATCACCTTTATCCCCACATAAACATACTGTGCCATCACCTTTATCCCCACACAATCCTACTGTGCCATCACCTTTATCCCCACACAAACCTACAGTGCCATCACCTATATCCCCACACAAACCTACTGTGCCATCACCTTTATCCCCACACAAACCTACTGTGCCATCACCTTTATCCCCACACAAACCTACAGTGCCATCACCTTTATCCCCACACAAACCTACTGTGCCATCACCTTTGTCCCCACACAAACCTACTGTGCCATCACCTTTATCCCCACACAAACCTACTGTGCCATCACTTTTATCCCCACACACAAACCTCCAGTGCCATCACCTTTATCCCCACACAAACCTACAGTGCTATTGCCTTTATCCCTACACAAACCTACTGTGCCATCACCTTTATCCCCACACAAACCTACAGTGCCATCACCTTTATCCCCACACAAACCTACTGTGCCATCACCTTTATCCCCACACAAACCTACAGTGCCATCACCTTTATCCCTACACAAACCTACTGTGCCATCACTTTATCCACACACAAACCTACTGTGCCATCACAAAATCCCCACACAAACCTACAGTGCTATTGCCTTTATCCCTACACAAACCTACTGTGCCATCACCTTTATCCCCACACAAACCTCCTGTGCCATCACAAAAATCCCCACACAAACCTACAGTGCTATTGCCTTTATCCCTACACAAACCTACTGTGCCATCACCTTTATCCCCACACAAACCTACTGTGCCATCACCTTTATCCCCACACAATCCTACTGTGCTATTGCCTTTATCCCCACACAAACCTACTGTGCTATTGCCTTTATCCCCACACAAACCTACTGTGCTATTGCCTTTATCCCCACACAAACCTACTGTGCCATCACCTTTATCCCTACACAAACCTACTGTGCCATCACCTTTATCCCTACACAAACCTACTGTGCTATTGCCTTTATCCCCACACAAACCTACTGTGCCATCACCTTTATCCCCACACAAACCTACTGTGCTATTGCCTTTATCCCCACACAAACCTACTATGCACTCACCTTTATCCCCACACAAACCTACTGTACTATTGCCTTTATCCCATCACAAACCTACTGTGCCATCACCTTTATCCCTACACAAACCTACTGTGCCATCACCTTTATCCCCACACAAACCTACTGTGCCATCACCTTTATCCCCACACAAACCTACTGTGCTATTGCCTTTATCCCCACACAAACCTACTGTGCCATCACCTTTATCCCCACACAAACCTACTGTGCTATTGCCTTTATCCCTACACAAACCTACTGTGCCATCACCTTTATCCCACACAAACCTACTGTGCCATCACCTTTATCCCCACACAAACCTACTGTGCTATTGCCTTTATCCCCACACAAACCTACTGTGCCATCACCTTTATCCCCACACAAACCTACTGTGCTATTGCCTTTATCCCCACACAAACCTACTGTGCCATCACCTTTATCCCCACATAAACCTACTGTGCTATTGCCTTTTTCCCCACACAAACCTACTGTGCCATCACCTTTATCCCCACACAAACCTACTGTGCTATTGCCTTTATTCCTACACAAACCTACTGTGCTATTGCCTTTATCCCCACACAAACCTACTGTGCCATCACCTTTATCCCCACACAAGCCTACTGTGCCATCACCTTTTTCCCCACATCAACCTACTGTGCTATTGCCTTTATCCCCACACAAACCTACTGTGCCATCACCTTTATCCCCACACAAACCTACTGTGCCATCACCTTTATCCCTACACAAACCTACCGTGCCATCACCTTTATCCCCACACAAACCAACTGTACTATTGCCTTTATCCCATCACAAACCTACTGTCCCATCACCTTTATCCCTACACAAACCTACTGTGCCATCACCTTTATCCCTACACAAACCTACTGTGCCATCACCTTTATCCCCACACAAACCTACTGTGCCATCACCTTTATCCCCACACAAACCTACTGTGCCATCACCTTTATCCCCACACAAACCTACTGTGCTATTGCCTTTATCCCCACACAAACCTACTGTGCCATCACCTTTATCCCTACACAAACCTACTGTGCCATCACCTTTATCCCCACACAAACCTACTGTGCCATCACCTTTATCCCTACACAAACCTACTGTGCCATCACCTTTATCCCTACACAAACCTACTGTGCTATTGCCTTTATCCCCACACAAACCTACTGTGCCATCACCTTTATCCCTACACAAACCTACTGTGCCATCACCTTTATCCCCACACAAACCTACTGTGCCATCACCTTTATCCCACACAAACCTACTGTGCTATTGCCTTTATCCCCACACAAACCTACTGTGCCATCACCTTTATCCCCACACAAACCTACTGTGCCATCACCTTTATCCCCACACAAACCTACTGTGCTATTGCCTTTATCCCCACACAAACCTACTGTGCCATCACCTTTATCCCCACACAAACCTACTGTGCCATCACCTTTATCCCCACACAAACCTACTGTGCTATTGCCTTTATCCCCACACAAACCTACTGTGCCATCACCTTTATCCCCACACAAACCTACTGTGCCATCACCTTTATCCCCACACAAACCTACTGTGCCATCACCTTTATCCCATCACAAACCTACTGTGCCATCACCTTTATCCCTACACAAACCTACTGTGCCATCACCTTTATCCCCACACAAACCTACTGTGCCATCACCTTTATCCCCACACAAACCTACTGTGCCATCACCTTTATCCCCACACAAACCTACTGTGCTATTGCCTTTATCCCCACACAAACCTACTATGCACTCACCTTTATCCCCACACAAACCTACTGTGCCATCACCTTTATCCCATCACAAACCTACTGTGCCATCACCTTTATCCCCACACAAACCTACTGTGCTATTGCCTTTATCCCCACCAAAAACCTACTGTGCCATCACCTTTATCCCCACACAAACCTACTGTGCCATCACCTTTATCCCTACACAAACCTACTGTGCCATCACCTTTATCCCCACACAAACCTACTGTGCTATTGCCTTTATCCCCACACAAACCTACTGTGCCATCACCTTTATCCCCACACAAACCTACTGTGCCATCACCTTTATCCCTACACAAACCTACTGTGCCATCACCTTTATCCCCACACAAACCTACTGTGCTATTGCCTTTATCCCCACACAAACCTACTGTGCCATCACCTTTATCCCACACAAACCTACTGTGCCATCACCTTTATCCCCACACAAACCTACTGTGCTATTGCCTTTATCCCCACACAAACCTACTGTGCCATCACCTTTATCCCCACACAAACCTACTGTGCCATCACCTTTATCCCCACACAAACCTACTGTGCCATCACCTTTATCCCCACACAAACCTACTGTGCCATCACCTTTATCCCTACACAAACCTACTGTGCTATTGCCTTTATCCCTACACAAACCTACTGTGCTATTGCCATTATCCCCACACAAACCAACTATGCTATTGCCTTTATCCCTACACAAACCTACTGTGCCATCACCTTTATCCCCACACATACCTACTGTGCCATCACCTTTATACCCACACAAACCTACTGTGCCATTGCCTTTATCCCTACACAAACCTAGTGTGCCATCACCTTTATCACTACACAAACCTACTGTGCTATTGCCTTTATCCCTACACAAACCTACTGTGCCATCACCTTTATCCCCACACAAACCTACTGTGCCATCACCTTTATCCCCACACAAACCTACTGTGCCATCACCTTTATCCCTACACAAACCTACTGTGCCATCACCTTTATCCCCACACAAACCTACTGTGCCATCACCTTTATCCCCACACAAACCTACAGTGCCATCACCTTTATCCCTACACAAACCTACTGTGCCATCACCTTTATCCCCACACAAACCTACTGTGCCATCACAAAAATCCCCACACAAACCTACAGTGCTATTGCCTTTATCCCTACACAAACCTACTGTGCCATCACCTTTATCCCCACACAAACCTACTGTGCCATCACCTTTATCCCCACACAATCCTACTGTGCCATCACCTTTATCCCCACACAAACCTACTGTGCCATCACCTTTATCCCTACACAAACCTACAGTGCCATCACCTATATCCCCACACAAACCTACTGTGCCATCACCTTTATCCCCACACAAACCTACTGTGCCATCACCTTTATCCCCACACAAACCTACAGTGCCACCACCTTTATCCCCACACAAACCTACAGTGCCATCACCTTTGTCCCCACACAAACCTACTGTGCCATCACCTTTGTCCCCACACAAACCTACTGTGCCATCACCTTTATCCCAACATAAACCTCCAGTGCCATCACCTTTATCCCCACACAAACCTACAGTGCTATTGCCTTTATCCCTACACAAACCTACTGTGCCATCACCTTTATCCCCACACAAACCTACAGTGCCATCACCTTTATCCCCACACAAACCTACTGTGCCATCACCTTTATCCCCACACAAACCTACAGTGCCATCACCTTTATCCCTACACAAACCTACTGTGCCATCACTTTATCCACACACAAACCTACTGTGCCATCACAAAAATCCCCACACAAACCTACAGTGCTATTGCCTTTATCCCTACACAAACCTACTGTGCCATCACCTTTATCCCCACACAAACCTCCTGTGCCATCACAAAAATCCCCACACAAACCTACAGTGCTATTGCCTTTATCCCTACACAAACCTACTGTGCCATCACCTTTATCCCCACACAAACCTACTGTGCCATCACCTTTATCCCCACACAATCCTACTGTGCTATTGTCTTTATCCCCACACAAACCTACTGTGCTATTGCCTTTATCCCCACACAAACCTACTGTGCCATCACCTTTATCCCCACACAAACCTACTGTGCCATCGCCTTTATCCCCACACAAGCCTACTGTGCCATCGCCTTTATCCCCACACAAGCCTACTGTGCCATCGCCTTTATCCCTACACAAACCTACTGTGCTATTGCCTTTATCCCCACACAAACCTACTGTGCCATCGCCTTTATACCCACACAAGCCTACTGTGCCATCGCCTTTATCCCCACACAAACCTACTGGGCCATCATCTTTATCCCTACACAAACCTACTGTGCCATCACCTTTATCCCCACACAAACATACTGTGCCATCACCTTTATCCCCACACAAGCCTACTGTGCCATCACCTTTATTCCCACACAAACCTACTGTGCCATCACCTTTATCCCCACACAAACCTACTGTGCCATCACCTTTATCCCCACACAAACCTACTGTGCCATCACCTTTATCCCCACACAAACCTACTGTGCTATTGCCTTTATCCCTACACAAACCTACTGTGCCATCACCTTTATCCCCACACAAACCTACTGTGCCATCACCTTTATCCCCACACAAACCTACTGTGCTATTGCCTTTATCCCCACACAAACCTACTGTGCTATTGCCTTTATCCCCACACAAACCTACTGTGCCATCACCTTTATCCCTACACAAACCTACTGTGCTATTGCCTTTATCCCCACACAAACCTACTGTGCCATCACCTTTATCCCCACACAAACCTACTGTGCTATTGCCTTTATCCCCACACAAACCTACTATGCACTCACCTTTATCCCCACACAAACCTACTGTGCCATCACCTTTATCCCATCACAAACCTACTGTGCCATCACCTTTATCCCTACACAAACCTACTGTGCCATCACCTTTATCCCTACACAAACCTACTGTGCCATCACCTTTATCTCCACACAAACTTACTGTGCTATTGCCTTTATCCCTACACAAACCTACTGTGTCATCACCTTTATCCCCATATAAACCTACTGTGCCATCACCTTTATCCCCACACAAACCTACAGTGCCATCACCTTTATCCCCACACAAACCTACTGTGCCATCACCTTTATCCCCACACAAACCTACTGTGCCATCACCTTTATCCCCACACAAGCCTACTGTGCCATCACCTTTATCCCTACACAAACCTACTGTGCTATTGCCTTTATCCCTACACAAACCAACTGTGCCATCACCTTTATCCCCACACAAACCTACTGTGCCATCACCTTTATCCCTACACAAACCTACTGTGCCATCACCTTTATCCCTACACAAACCTACTGTGCCATCACCTTTATCCCAACACAAACCTACTGTGCCATCACCTTTATCCCCACACAAACCTACTGTGCCATCACCTTTATCCCCACACAAACCTACTGTGCCATCATCTTTATCCCCACACAAACCTACTGTGCTATTGCCTTTATCCCCACACAAACCTACTGTGCCATCACCTTTATCCCCACACAAACCTACTGTGCCATCACCTTTATCCCCACACAAACCTACTGTGCCATCACCTTTATCCCCACACAAACCTACTGTGCCATCACCTTTATCCCCACACAACCTACTGTGCCATCACCTTTATCCCCACAAACCTACTGTGCCATCACCTTTATCCCTACACAAACCTACTGTGCTATTGCCTTTATCCCTACACAAACCTACTGTGCCATCACCTTTATCCCCACACAAACCTACTGTGCCATCACCTTTATCCCCACACAAACCTACTGTGCTATTGCCTTTATCCCTACACAAACCTAGTGTGCCATCACCTTTATCACTACACAAACCTACTGTGCTATTGCCTTTATCCCTACACAAACCTACTGTGCCATCACCTTTATCCCTACACAAACCTACTGTGCCATCACCTTTATCCCCACACAAACCTACTGTGTCATCACCTTTATCCCTACACAAGCCTACTGTGCTATTGCCTTTATCCCTACACAAACCTACTGTGCCATCACCTTTATCCCCACACAAACCTACTGTGCCATCACCTTTATCCCTACACAAACCTACTGTGCCATCACCTTTATCCCCACACAAACCTACTGTGCCATCACCTTTATCCCTACACAAACCTACTGTGCCATCACCTTTATCCCTACACAAACCTACTGTGCCATCACCTTTATCTCCACACAAACTTACTGTGCTATTGCCTTTATCCCTACACAAACCTACTGTGTCATCACCTTTATCCCCATATAAACCTACTGTGCCATCACCTTTATCCCCACACAAACCTACAGTGCCATCACCTTTATCCCCACACAAACCTACTGTGCCATCACCTTTATCCCCACACAAACCTACTGTGCCATCACCTTTATCCCCACACAAGCCTACTGTGCCATCACCTTTATCCCTACACAAACCTACTGTGCTATTGCCTTTATCCCCACACAAACCTACTGTGCCATCACCTTTATCCCCACACAAACCTACTGTGCCATCACCTTTATCCCTACACAAACCTACTGTGCCATCACCTTTATCCCCACACAAACCTACTGTGCCATCACCTTTATCCCCACACAAACCTACTGTGCCATCACCTTTATCCCCACACAAACCTACTGTGCCATCACCTTTATCCCCACACAAACCTACTGTGCCATCACCTTTATCCCCACACAAACCTACTGTGCTATTGCCTTTATCCCCACACAAACCTACTGTGCCATCACCTTTATCCCCACACAAACCTACAGTGCCATCACCTTTATCCCAACACAAACCTACTGTGCCATCACCTTTATCCCCACACAAACCTACTGTGCCATCACCTTTATCCCCACACAAACCTACTGTGCCATCACCTTTATCCCCACACAAACCTACTGTGCCATCACCTTTATCCCCACACAAACCTACTGTGCTATTGCCTTTATCCCTACACAAACCTACTGTGCCATCACCTTTATCCCTGCAAAACCTACTGTGCCATCACCGTTATCCCCACACAAACCTACTGTGCTATTGCCTTTATCCCCACACAAACCTAGTGTGCCATCACCTTTATCCCTACACAAACCTACTGTGCTATTGCCTTTATCCCATCACAAACCTACTGTGCCATCACCTTTATCCCTACACAAACCTACTGTGCCATCACCTTTATCCCCACACAAACCTACTGTACCATCACCTTTATCCCTACACAAACCTACTGTGCCATCACCTTTATCCCCACACAAACCTAATGTGCCATCACATTTATCCCCACACAAACCTACTGTGCCATCACCTTTATCCCTACACAAACCTACTGTGCCATCAACTTTATCCCCACACAAACCTCCTGTGCCATCACATTTATCACAACACTAACCTACAGTGCTATTGCCTTTATCCCCACACAAACCTACTGTGCCATCACCTTTATCCCATCACAAACCTACTGTGCCATCACCTTTATCCCTACACAAACCTACTGTGCCATCACCTTTATCCCTACACAAACCTACTGTGCCATCACCTTTATCCCTACACAAACCTACTGTGCCATCACCTTTATCCCCACACAAACCTACTGTGCCATCACCTTTATCCCCACACAAACCTACTGTGCCATCATCTTTATCCCCACACAAACCTACTGTGCTATTGCCTTTATCCCCACACAAACCTACTGTGCCATCACCTTTATCCCCACACAAACCTACAGTGCCATCACCTTTATCCCAACACAAACCTACTGTGCCATCACCTTTATCCCCACACAAACCTACTGTGCCATCAGCTTTATCCCCACACAAGCCTACTGTGCCATCACCTTTATCCCCACACAAACCTACTGTGCCATCACCTTTATCCCTACACAAACCTACTGTGCTATTGCCTTTATCCCTACACAAACCTACTGTGCCATCAACTTTATCCCCACACATACCTACTGTGCCATCACCTTTATACCCACACAAACCTACTGTGCTATTGCCTTTATCCCTACACAAACCTAGTGTGCCATCACCTTTATCACTACACAAACCTACTGTGCTATTGCCTTTATCCCTACACAAACCTACTGTGCCATCACCTTTATCCCTACACAAACCTACTGTGCCATCACCTTTATCCCCACACAAACCTACTGTACCATCACCTTTATCCCTACACAAACCTACTGTGCCATCACCTTTATCCCCACACAAACCTAATGTGCCATCACATTTATCCCCACACAAACCTACAGTGCCATCACCTTTTTCCCTACACAAACCTACTGTGCCATCACGTTTATCCCCAAACAAACCTACTGTGCCATCACAAAAATCCCCACACAAACCTACAGTGCTATTGCCTTTATCCCTACACAAACCTACTGTGCCATCACCTTTATCCCCACACAAACCTACTGTGCCATCACCTTTATCCCCACACAATCCTACTGTGCCATCACCTTTATCCCCACACAAACCTACTGTGCCATCACCTTTATCCCTACACAAACCTACTGTGCCATCACCTATATCCCCACACAAACCTACTGTGCCATCACCTTTATCCCCACACAAACCTACTGTGCCATCACCTTTATCCCCACACAAACCTACAGTGCCACCACCTTTATCCCCACACAAACCTACTGTGCTATTGCCTTTATCCCCACACAAACCTACTGTGCCATCACCTTTATCCCCACACAAACCTACTGTGCCATCACCTTTATCCCCACACAAACCTACTGTGCTATTGCCTTTATCCCCACACAAACCTACTGTGCCATCACCTTTATCCCCACACAAACCTACAGTGCCATCACCTTTATCCCCACACAAACCTACTGTGCCATCACCTTTATCCCCACACAAACCTACTGTGCCATCACTATTATCCCCACACAAACCTACTGTGCCATCGCCTTTATCCCCACACAAACCATCCCCACACAAACCTACTGTGCCATCCCTTTATCCCTACACAACCTACTGTGCCATCACTTTATCCCCACACAACCTACTGTGCCATTGCCTTTATCCCCACACAAACCTACTGTATGCCTTTATCCCACACAACCTACTGTGCCTACTTTATCCCACACAAACCTACTGTGCCATCAACTTTATCCCCGCACGCACATACTGTGCCATGACCTTTATGCCCACACAAACCTACTGAGTTATTGCCTTATCCCTACACAAACCTAGTGTGCCATCACCTTTATCACTACACAAACCTACTGTGCTATTACCTTTATCAATACACAAACCTACTGTGCCATCACCTTTATCCCTACACAAACCTACTGTGCCATCACCTTTATCCCCACACAAACCTACTGTACCATCACCTTTATCCCTACACAAACCTACTGTGCCATCACCTTTATCCCCACACAAACCTACTGTGCCATCACCTTTATCCCCACACAAACCTACTGTGCCATCACCTTTATCCCTACACAAACCTACTGTGCCATCACCTTTATCCCCAAACAAAACCTACTGTGCCATCGCCTTTATCCCTACACAAACCTACTGTGCTATTGCCTTTATCCCCACACAAACCTACTGTGCCATCACCTTTATCCCCACACAAACCTACTGTGCCATCACCTTTATCCCCACACAATCCTACTGTGCCATCACCTTTATCACCACACAAACCTACTGTGCCATCACCTTTATCCCTACACAAACCTACAGTGCCATCACCTATATCCCCACACAAACCTACAGTGCCATCACCTTTGTCCCCACACAAACCTACTGTGCCATTACCTTTGTCGCCACACAAACCTACTGTGCCATCACCTTTATCCCCACACAAACCTCCAGTGCCATCACCTTTATCCACACACAAACCTACAGTGCTATTGCCTTTATCCCTACACAAACCTACTGTGCCATCACCTTCATCCCCACATCACATCACCTTTATCCCCACATCACCTTTATCCCCACACAAACCTACTGTGCCATCACCTTTATCCCCACACAAACCTACAGTGCCATCACCTTTATCCCCACACAAACCTACAGTGCCATCACTTTCACAACCTCCCACTTTACCCCAACACAACCTACTGTGCCATCACCTTTGTCCCCACACAAACCTACTGTGACATCACCTTTGTCCCCACACAAACCTACTCTACCATCACCTTTATCCCCACACAAACCTACAGTACCATCACCTTTATCCCCACACAAACCTACAGTGCTATTGCCTTTATCCCTACACAAACCTACTGTGCCATCACCTTTATCCCTACACAAACCTACAGTGCCATCACCTTTATCCCCACACAAACCTACTGTGCCATCACCTTTATCCCCACACAAACCTACAGTGCCATCACCTTTATCCCTACACAAACCTACTGTGCCATCACTTTATCCACACACACAAACCTACTGTGCCATCACAAAATCCCTACACAAACCTACAGTGCTATTGCCTTTATCCCTACACAAACCTACTGTGCCATCACCTTTATCCCCACACAAACCTCCTGTGCCATCAGAAAAATCCCCACACAAACCTACAGTGCTATTGCCTTTATCCCTACACAAACCTACTGTGCCATCACCTTTATCCCCACACAAACCTACTGTGCCATCACCTTTATCCCCACACAATCCTACTGTGCTATTGCCTTTATCCCCACACAAACCTACTGTGCCATCACCTTTATCCCCACACAAACCTACTGTGCTATTGCCTTTATCCCCACACAAACCTACTGTGCTATTGCCATTATCCCTACACAAACCTACTGTGCCATCACCTTTATCCCTACACAAACCTACTGTGCTATTGCCTTTATCCCCACACAAACCTACTGGGCCATCACCTTTATCCCCTCACAAACCTACTGTGCTATTGCCTTTATCCCCACACAAACCTACTGGCCGCCTTTATCCCCACACAACCTACGTGCATTGCCTTATCCCCACACAAACCTACTGTGCCATTGCCCTTTATCCCACCCAAACCTCCAGTGCCATAACCTTTAACCCTCCACAAACGTACTGTGCCATCACCGTTATCCCCACACAAACCTACTGGCCATCACCTTTATCCCACACAAACCTACTGTGCCATCACCTTTATCCCCACACAAACCCTACTGTGCCATCACCTTTATCCCCACACAAACCTACTGTGCTATTGCCTTTA